>JAQIWH010000047.1:0-87931 GCA_034695005.1 Cryptops parisi | reverse complement strand
TAATTCGAAATGTTATATTGTTATTCAGTTTGTAGATTTTGAGCACTTCTAGAACAAGTCTGGTTGTGCATGTGAGCATTTGGTGTTACGTAGCTTTAGTTACATTCAAAATGATGTGAACGAGAGTTTGTCTAATCTTTTGTCTTCTTATTTTATTTTTTGAAAAAAATTTTTTCACTTCATACTTTATTACTTAATAGAAAATTCTCATGGGCTTTGGATTGGTTTTAACGACCTGCATGACCCTGGCGTCTTCGAATGGTCAGATGGGTCTGCTGTTGATTACACAAACTGGGATTCAGAATTCCAAAACTGGAATCCTGACAACGACACAGGAAGTTGTGTTTATTTGAATCCACAGGTGAATTATAAGTTTAATCTCCACTAAACAATACTCTATTAAACAATATGACATGGGAAAGGGATGTTAACCAAAGATTCAGTTCTCATGTTTATGTGTAACCAAGTAAGTAACTTGCCTACCTAAAACAAGTCACTTACATAAACTAAAAACTTTCTCACACACCTACCAATTCATTTTCTTTTTCACCACACAAAACATGTGTTTATCGTTTGCTTTTGTTTTTACAGATGGCATGGAGTATTGCTGACTGTTCCTTGGAAGGAGGTTTTGTTTGTTTTATGAAATCATTTCTCTTGAACAACGATGTCTGTGGAGAGGTGAAATTGACTCTAGATTAAATCTACAATTCAAAAAGACAAATAAAACAAATGTATAAGTTTCTTTTCAACAGGGGATTACACGTTTCAAAAATGCATGCTACTGGCTAATATTAGACGAATTGGATTGGAATAGAGCAGAAAACTGGTGCATGATAGAAGGTGGTCATCTGGTAGCAATTACTGATGAGTATGTTCGGAATGTTTCCATTAAACATTTTCCATTTTTCCAATTATGCTTTCTGATCAAATGATGTTCTGCAGACTAGAAAATATGTTTTTATACAACATTTTGATGAAGCAAAAAACTGGCTACTGGATTGGATTGCAATCAGTGAACAAGACCACAGACAATCTTTTATGGACCTCACAGGAAAATTATAATTATTCCAACTGGGTAGAAATTCCAGGTTACTGCTTTATCCTGTGCACATTTTGTCTCAAATTTTGCATTCAACGGTTAAAATTTCACATGGCATTTCATAACTGTAACTAGCATGTACAGTATGCTAATAAGGGTGTACACGCTACTCGATATAAAATTTTATTTTTACAGACAATTCTTCGGGAAACTGTCCTATTGTCAGCAGAGGAGGAAAATGGATTATGCAGTCATGTTCCTCTGTTCATCCAGGAGCAATATGTGAAAAACCTCTACGTTTACCTGTTCAACCAACTGAAAAGAAAATTCAATTTGCCAACTTTCAACAAGAACAATGCCCTATTGGGTGGGAAAAACTTACAAACAGATGTTATAAGGTAAGACGACTGAACATTTATTTTGAAAACTCTTTATCGAAACTATAACATTTGAAAGTGATTGTACACAAACATTAAGGAAACACTTACACAGAAAAGAAAGCACAGCTGACATTTATTACTGCTGCTGACATGCAAGCATTATCATAAATTTGAAGATTCATTTACAGAATATACATGGCAATAGACAAAAATTGGACATTTTTGAATGAAGAATGAATCAACAGTTACAATAAATTACAATAAACATATCTACAAGATGTAAATCTCTCAACGAGAGGAACAACATGAAAGCTAATCACATTGAGTTAATCTTATAAACTGCTTGCAGCAGAATTCTCATGGTGTAAAAAAATAAGCATTCATAACATGAAAAAAAAATACATTATAACAAAATACACATGAAAAATGATATGAAAAACTTCAAGGAACACAGATGATAGTTATAAGGAATTAGTAGTTTTTTATACTGGTTCATAAAATTTATGTTAATATTTGGCACTAGTACCACTATCTTGCTCACTGCCAACATTGCTTCCTCCAACACCGTATCCAGTCCCAGCTGTTTGCTGAGAAGTTCCAACTTGCTGATTTCGATAACCAGAACCACCACTTTGTTGTCCAGTTCCGTATCCACCCGCATTACCTCCAGCACTTGCTTGCTGCCCAGTTCCATATCCACCTACACTGCCTCCAGCACTTGTTTGCTGCCCAGCCCCATATTGGCCACCACGACCACCACTGGCAACATTTGAACCACTTTGATAACCACTTCCAGCTTGCTGAGAAGTGCCTCCAGATTGTTGGCCTCCATAACCCCCGGCACCACTAGTGGCACCTGAGCCTCTTCCACCACCACCATATCCACCACCAGAAGAACTTCCACTATTACCTGTAAAACTTGCTCCACCACCACCATAACTACCACCTGTTGTACTTGTTCCACTACCATATCCGGCACCACCACCAGTCCCAGTCGATTTTCCTCCACTTGTAGAACCAGCTCCACCTCCATAACCACCAATGTTAGCTGTACCTGTACCTACAGAACCACTTCCATAGCGCGTATTGCCACCTCCACCTCCTGTTGTGCCTCTGTACCCACCAGAACTGGCCCCACCTGAGTAACCGCCTACTCCTGCTCCAGCATTAGCACTGCCATAACCAACACTCCCTCCTGTATTTGAACCAGTTCCTCTACTTCCTCCTTGACCATAACTTGCACCACCTGTGCTTCCTATGCCAGCGCTTGCACTTCCTCCATATCCACCATCTCCTCTTCCACCTCCAACTCCACCAGCTCCACCTCCATATCCATCACTAGTGCTTACACCAGTAGATCCTCCTCCATATCCACCTCCTTCAGCAGGATAACCACCACCACCACCACCACCACCTGCAACATTTCCACCAAATCGTCCTGCTCCGGATTGTGTTTTCTTTCTTCCTCCACTTGACCCAACTCCAAAACCTGAACCAGTTGAACCAGCACCTCCTCCATAACCACCTGCAGCATTAGTACCAGATCCATAGCCTGCTTGACTACCAGCGGATCCTCCAAAACTAGTTCCACTGGCACCACCTCCATAGTTTCCAGCACCAGAACCTACTCCCCCTCTACCTCCACCTGCAGAGCTAGTTCCTCCATATCCTGATGTTCCAGTACTTGTCCCGCCATAGCCACCTGACTGACCACGACCACCAGAAACCTTAGCTCCTCCATAACTACCTGTACCAGAACTACCAGTGCTGCCATAGCCAGCAGATCCTGAAGTTGCAGTACCCCTATTTCCACCACTGGTGCCTCTTCCACCACCATAACCACTTGAACCTGCACTTACACCGCTACCACCAACACCATAACCACCAGAGCTTGCACTTCCACCACCAGATCCTGCACTTCCACTACCATAACCAGCAAATCCTGCATTTACACCACTACCACCATAAGAACCACCTCCTTGAACTCCACCTGATGTTTGTTGACCACTTCCTGAATAACCTCCAGAACCAGAAACTCCACCTCCACTACCGGATACAATTACTGACCCTGTGCCAAAATTCCCATATCCAGATCCTCCTGTTCCTGAACCCTGGCTGCTTCCTCCATAACCACCCCCACCAGTTCCTCTTTGTCCAGTTCCTGAACTAGCTCCACCCCAATCACCTAAGCCAACATTGCCTCCACCTGCGTAACCACTCCCACCAACATTGCTTCCACTACCTCCTCCATAATTTCCACTGCCAGAACTCACACTGCTTCCAGATCCATATCCTGATCCACCAAGAATGCACACAGACCCACCACCAGTATTACCTCCAAACCCAGAGGATGGACCTCCACCATATCCTCCACCAGTACCACTACTCCCATATTCGCCAGCACCACTAACAAAACTACCACCATCGCCGCCACCACCACCATACCCACCA
The DNA here is from genome assembly GCA_034695005.1 of Cryptops parisi. NCBI lineage: Eukaryota > Metazoa > Arthropoda > Chilopoda > Scolopendromorpha > Cryptopidae > Cryptops > Cryptops parisi. The sequence goes on along the minus strand of JAQIWH010000047.1, from coordinate 84,058 downwards.
CCCGACCCTGTGTTTGAACCTCCACCATATCCACCAGTACTAGTGCCAAATGTGCCTGGACCTGATGCAGAACCACTATTGTATCCACCACCTGATGCAGATCCTCCATACCCACCAGCTGTTCCCACATTCCCACTACCAAATGCAGTTGAACCTGTTGGTCTGGATCCAACCGTGCTTCCGTAGCCTTGTCCTCTGCCTTGTTGCTGCCCACCAGTAACTTTGCTTCCGCCACCGTACGAACTACTCCCACCTCCAGCAGTTCCAGTGAATCCTCCAGTTCCGACACTTCCACCGCCATATTCATTGTTGCCAAATTTTCCCCCACTACCTACATTTCCATATCCTCCAATCTGCTGTTGCACACCTTGCTGTTGACCACCTTGTTGTTGACCACCGTATCCTCCACTTTCAAATACATTCTCTTCAGTGCCATAAGATCCAGTTTGTCTTCCGCTGATTGTGAAGATACCCAGTGACAGGATTGATAACGTCAGGATCTGTAAATAAAGTATTCTCTATAATTTTTCTAGTAGCTCACATTACACATTACCGATAAAACAAAATTTACAAGACACAACAAGAAACTAATTTTATAAAATCATGTATAAAATCATGCATAAAATTATGTACCGCTACAGAATTAACGAATCATGTATAGAATTATGTATAAATATTTTGCGTAAAATTATGTACAAAATTAGTCTCTTACTTGATGTTTTCAAGAATGATTATCGGGGTAGGAGGGAGTGAAAATTTTAAAAGTTACAAAAAATGTTATATTTTCAAAGACTAAAAGCAACACGTTGAAAGTAAAACTGAAGAGTAACAAAGTGTAAACAAATTATAAAGGCAAACAAGTGCAAATGTAATAAAAATGCAAACAAATTAACACTACAAATTACAATTGGTAGTGAATTGTTTGCAGCAATTTCTTTATTACTGTACTCTTCACTTGGTCTAACTACAACGTTCTTGAATACAGTAGAAGCCACTCATACTCTGTTAGAAGATAGCAAATGTATGCATCACTGCAACTCACGTTGTCACAAACCACCTAATCCAAGATGTACTGTACTTTTACTCTGCAACTCACGTTGTCTAAAAAACCTCCTGATCTAAAGTGTACTTTTCAAACTACCAAGCGATAAATAATTTGATCAGTTAAAGTAAACTAATCAAAAATCATTGCAATCTTTTAAAAATACAAACATTAATACATTACTTCAAGTAATGTAAAAGTTAAACTTTTCTAGAATTTCTTGTGGTATTAGTCGCTCAGAGCACAGGTGATATTTAAATGTCACCTGCCATTTAAATGTCTTGATAAAACCATGACATATTATACTTTAGTATAATATGTCATGATACACATTTGCATATTTTTATTTTATTTTTATTTTCACATCCCATAGAGATAGTTTAGTATTATCGAAAATAGTACGAAGATTCATATGTGAATTAAACTTTGTAAAACATGATTAAAAAAAACTTTTTTTTAAATGAAGACAAGTACACATTGTTTTGTTTTGTTTTTATAAAGGAAGGAAATTTTTCTAACTGAAGTAGATAGTTCATTCTATTTTTGTATTAAATTGAATGGGAACTTGTTAAATGAAAATTTGGAAAGAATATACCATATTTGATGGTATATTTATGATCTTAAAATTACAATCTTGAAAAATTGGCTGGCCATTCGGTACAAGCTTTATGAAATCAAGCAAGTAACATTAAAAAACTTAACACAGTACATGTGAATGGAGAGATTTAATTGTTATCGTATTTTTTATACTGTATATACAGTGTACAAATAACGTAGGCCCTATGCTATAAAAAAAATTATGTTTTCCCTTTCTCCCCCCCCCCTCATTGAAAATGCTGCACATAAGCCTGGCTGTATAGAATAATAGCAAGCTTTCGTTTAGTTCACTCGTTCTTACCCATCATTCACTATACTATACGGGTGATCTTCAATTTATGCAAGATTCACATTTAGAATCTTGGAAATCGAAAATCGCATTTATCGAAATCCTCATGAAGTAGCACCACTTCAGTGTTGAGTTCAGTAGTGTACAAAAACAAATAATACCTGTAACAAATTTTCTCGTATATAACGAGCATCTGGAGAGATCACTTTTGTTGAATATTAAATTGCATAAGGATCTCGCATAAATCAAGAACTTTCTGTAGCCTACTCTAAACGTACCCAACATTACATGGGTATTTAAGACATATTAGTTTCCTATAAAATTAAATTAATCTTTTAAATCAAAAATTAAATTCGGTTAAAATTTTTGTTGATAAAAATTAAAATTTTTGTCGAATCAATTGAATTTGATTCAACCTAACCTAACCTAATTAAATTAGATTTTTTAAATTTTTTTAAACTATTCAATTTTTAAATACCAATAAAACATGTATACCATTTGAAAAATAAACTGTTCTGTACTCATATTAAAACTACAATGTAGAAGAACAACTTTTCTTTAAACTTAAAAATGAAAACAGAAAACTTAAAAATAAAACAGAAAACTAAAACTAAAACACTTACCAATCTGGTCATCTTCAAACTTTTTAATTATCAGCACTAGTCGATGATGATGATGATGCTTTCAGCACGTAGCTGATGAGTTTGGCTCCTTCACTTTTTTGTTTGGCCAAGAAATTGTATTGCACAGGTTTGTGCTCTCAGTGCAAAGTAAAACACTCCACAACAAAAAATTGTTTGCAGTTGTTCAGTTTGATGAAAACTGCTACTGTTGTTGCTTATTTCACTTCTAGTCCTGCATGCATTGGAGCAACTTGTTGTGTTAGCTTGGTCAGCGGCTGCTGTTATGTGATGATTTGCAGAGCGTGCTGCCTTTTTATACTGACATGTGAACTGCTCTCATTTGCCCTGATTTCTTCAGCGTATCTTCTGAAGATGGGAAAAAGAAATCTCCGCTTGCTCTTTTACAATGGCTCAACTAACTATTGCTAATTGAGAAGATGCGGTTCCACGCCTGTGAGCAATGCTCGGAACCTCCATTCGTTCTTTTCAATGTTGGTGACACTACTCGCCCATTCGCCACCAGCCTATAATTGGGCTTTAACTTTAAAGAGATGTTCTTTGAATGCGCTATGAATTCAATTTCGTGTGAGCAAAACCCACTTTTAATACTAGGAAGAAGCAACATAAATATTAAAAAGGAAGCAAATGGCACATGTAACAGTAAAGATGGTGTTGTTTGCTTCTTCCTGATGCTGCAAAACGACATTTCGGGTTTGATATGCACGATTAAACTTCTTTAAGATCTGGTTAGGGAGGTTTCGATAGAAAAATCATATTAGGTGCGTTAGTTGTTTTAAGTTCCTCGTGATCAAGTTACTATGGCACGTTCTGAATTTTTGCTTTATGGGTTTAGTTCCGCTGAATAAACAATGCAAATCCTGCCTCGCACACACTACACTTCACATTACAACTTTCTACACTTTTACTTTTGCAAATGTGGACTGGTGCAAAGAGAACACCCAAATGTAACATCACGAATGTAGTAAAAACACGTGTGCATGATAAGTATTTCTGTGTTATGTCATTGAATGCTAGATATCACTTAGACGGAGAGAAAAGTGTTAATTATAATTTAAAGTATTGGTTCAAACGAGTGTAAAGTAACGTTTTTGACAGAAATGACATAGAAGCATTTTCAAAAAATGTTAGGTGCCGTTCTAATCTCCCATAATTATGTGAGTAAAACAACAATATATGCAAAGATATTTTGTACAAGTGTTAGGAAAATACAAAACTTTAAACTAGTTTTCCTCGAAATTGTCCAAATTTAACCAACTTCCTTTTAAGCACCAAAGCCTTCATAATTGATAAAATTGAGATGCATTCCATAAATTAAGAAATTTAATGTGCAGTATCAAAAAAATTTGTGAGACAAGTATTGTACATTAAAATGCTTTTTAAGCATATACTGTTTTTCATTATACACATAATGAAAAAAAGCCATTTTTAATTTCTGCATGCTTCGATATATGCGATTTTTTATTTATGAGAATTAAAATTTATGCAATCTTTCTTCGATATTCAATTTATACGTGTTTTGAGTAATTCTATTTTTGATTTCTACACGTTCCGATTAATGCGAATTTAAATTTATGCGATCTTCCAGTGATTCGATATTTGACTTATGCGATATTTGTTTTGTATCTTTGAGTGATTTATTCGATATTTGTTTTTTGGTTAGCTTACCTGTTTTAACTATGATTGTTAGGGTAGAGAATTGTAAAATTGATGACTTATGCAAGTTTTGAATAACTTCCATTTTTGATTTCTGCAATTTTCGATTTATTTCAAATTTATGAAATAGTTATAGTTCAATTTTAAGTCAAAGGAATCAAATCGACACTTTTGTCTGGTCAATTACAACTCAAACGGTACATCATCTTTCAAAATCACTATTGTCGAGTCATCATAGAAGGTTAATCTACCAATTCCACTAGAGTGGGTCGAGATCAACCAGTTTGGGTCGGGTCTCTAAGACGAATCCATAGACACCTCATTCATCAAAATCCATCGAGTAGTTTTTATATGTAGAAACTCATCTCACACACTCACTCACAAACTTACACAAAATGTTTATATACTAGCATATATCGCCCGCCATATTGATTTTCTGTTGATGCCATATAGCCAGTATCACTCGTGAGAGAAAAGCGGATCCAAACACACCTCGATCATCAAAATACATTAAGTCATTTAGGATGCAGGAGGGTATAAAGAATTATGCATATATAGCATGTAACGTCCGCCATATTGGTTTTGTGTTAATGTCATTAACCTGTGTGGGTCAGTTCTCTAAGACAAATCTATAAGCACCTTATTCATCAAAATCCATCGAGTAGTTTTGTTTTTATACGTAGAAACTCACTCACTCACTCACAAGTGAAGCTAATATAAAGAGTATAAAAAATAGTATGTTATTTACAACTGGTTTCACTAGCTAAAATTTTGTAAAAAAAAAAAGTATGTTATTTATTACAGTAGAAAAAGATCATGACTGAAATTTCATTTTATCATATAGGACACACACACACACTTCAGCCAGACTCCTTTACGACATGAAAGTAACACAGACAATCTGTGTACAAGACACACACACAAAAATTATGTCAGTTGGTTGAGCCGTATAACTTAATCGAACGCAAACAAACGACTAATTTCACGTGTGTTGTGTTTTTTTTAATAACAAAAACTTTAAAATAAAACGATATTAAAGGAATTCACTTTTATCAAATGGTAGCGTGGCGCGAATCTCCCACATCAAAGTTTTATGGAATAGAATTTCTTATTTCGCTTTCTGACAGCCTTCGGGACACTCGTAAAAATTTTAATCCCATAATGAATTTTTGTTGTTTCTTTCAATTTTCTTACGAAGGATAATTTTTTGTTAATATTTCAGTTAGAAAAAGAGCCTTTATTATCATGGGATGATGCAGTCAATCACTGTCTTGGATTAGGAGGCCGAATAGCCAGTTTCGAAACTGTGGATGATGAACAAATTGTTTTCCAAAAGTATGTGGTTTTTAATTTCCATGTCATAAAAACAAAAATTTCCATCCAACAACTAAGAGAAGCAATAAATAAATAAATAAATAAATAATACATTTCTTTGTTTGGGTAATTCAGTATAACTTGTTCTAATTTATCGCAATAAATATTTTCATCATCATCATCTTATGATATTTTCATTATCATCTTTTACTTCGTCTTAATGCACATTTAAGATTTAATATTTTATTTCAGGGCAAGCAGTTCTTTCAACGTGAACAATATCCAAGATTATTGGATTGGATTAAAATGCACCAACAACTCCTTTGGCAAGTATTTTTTATTTTTGTATTAATATTAGATAACTAGGATTTACATGTGCATGCAGTTGACGTGAAAATTTTAGTACAAAATAAAAAATTCGGAAGCTTCTTCTTACTAGGCAAGGTAAATAATAATAAATGAAAAAAAAATATGATATAACATCCGGTTTTTAGTAATGTTTGGAATAAATTAATGGCATGGAAATGCAAGGTCCTTCATACAGTAGGAGTAAAAACAATGAAAATTTTCTCATGTTTGTATACAGAGTGTTTCTAAAGTGTCAAGTCAAATTTTAACCACACATGCTACGCATCAAAACCAAGCAAGCATCCTATATAAACATGGGTCCGGAAACGCTTTATTCCAAGATAACACAAAGTTAATGCATAGGCCTGGTGGCTCATAGTCGCTGTAGGTATGCAAATGAGGTTGCATTTCTAGACCCATGTTTATATAGCCTTTTTGTTTTGTTTTGATGGTTAGCATCTGCGGTTTAAATTTGACTGACTTTTCAGAAACACCCTGTATAGAAGAGAGAGGTTATCTGGTGTATACGAAATTTTTAAATTCATTCAGTTCATATCTTTGAGCAATGTAGCATAAAAGTGATAACCAAAACCCAATATAAAACGTTTTCTATGTACAGTGGAATATGGTTTTATGGATTTTTGATAACAATACCAGCTGATAACATTAAACAATGGGTGAAAACATTAAACAACGTGTTAGAACTGAGTATGATGACAATAGCCGATTGATAACATCATCCGAGATGATAATAACCGGATTCCACTGTATCGGTATCCACATCAGGACTTTTCATAAAATTATACGAATGATGTGATCATAATGAGCACCGTTTGACGTGTTTGTGATTTCTGTGAAGCACCGGTAGTTTTATTTTTTAAACCGCTTTAAATTCATATTTTCAAATCATTATGTCTTCCTGTTAACGTCTAAAATTAGAAACTTGGTCAATAGGGTGAATTTTAGTTACATCATGTCTAATGGAGCCTTCCTTAACCGAGACCTTCCCAAGTTGAATGTTATTGCCATTTCGGTACATCATCGTTGAATTAAGACAAGGTTGAAATCTTGATTTAGGAAGCAAATGCATAACAGAATTGCATAAGCATAAAAATTTGTTCAGATTTATGCAAAGTTCACTTTCTCAAAGAAATGTATGGCTAATATAGTTTAACACTAGTTGAAAAGCAAAAATATAAATAAATAATGCATGTTTTTCAAAATCTTTTTGGTTGTGAAAATGACCATTCATTCGTTTTAGTCCCTAAACTCTCACGTGGGAAATTTCACCTCAATTTTACACACACAAAATAATGTAGTGCGATGGTAGGTGGGGATTTCGGCCTAGGTTAAAATACTAAACAACAAAAAATTAATTTTAAGAAAAAGGAAGAAAATTGCTTCCTGTGTCAAGTACAAGATGGGAAGATAATTTACTGTAAAACAAAAAATCTTACCTTCAAGTGGTCAAATCAATCAAATAGTAAATGTAGGCTACATACAAAAAATTTACTGGTTCTCACCAAAAAAAAAAAAAAAACAAAACAAAAAAAAGTTATGCTATTTTATCTTTCATCGTTTTAACATAATAACTATTTTAATTTATTTTTTTTTTTTTTTGCAAAAAAATAAAGCAAAACTAAAAACAACGAAATTTTAAGTAGGTAATCTGTAGGATGTCATTGGCATTAAAAAACATGCAAATTAATATGGAACGTTTAAAAACTTAATTAAATAACGTTCTCCACTCATTTTCTGATACAATCAACAATTAAACCGGATCTTTTTCCAAATTAATGAAAAATTAATAAATAAACTTATAAAATAGTTAGTTTTGTATCTTTTGTTTTCCTCTCGGATCCTGCTTAACTCGTGTTCATATCACAAAATAAAGGCTAATTAAAATCTACATTGTTTGTAGATATATTAACACTAACTCAATTATATGTAACATACTAAACCTTTTTTGTTTTCTTTCAAAACAACTTGTGGTTTATTTCAGTCATAAAAATTCTAATGCTCGAAATTCAAAGTTAACACGTTTAAATACATTTGCCCTAAGATTATAATGTTAAATATTGTATACTATACAATGAATTCTCGAATTAAGTGATTTTCATATATGCGATTTCGTTATTATACGACGAGAGAAATTCTCCCAAGTTTTCGTTATATACACACAAACAAACAAATTCGATATTATGTGGTTCTGTGCGGTGGTGCTCAAATGAATGAACGCTCTGGTGATTTCTTTGTACGCCTCACATAGCGCAAAACGTTCGTCTTGATTTGTACGGTGCAATTTTTCCTATTTATTAGAATTTAGATATATGCGATTTTAGATTTTAGCGTGTTTTTAACGAAATAGAGGCCTGTTTTCTACCTGTACTAAATAATATATTAAGGTAAATGAGGTGTCAAATAAATTAAACAGTAGCTATATGAGTTCAATACTGAGAGACTTTCTTACTAAAATTTTTTACTCATTTTACTCTTGTGAACTTTTTTAGAGCAAAAGAAAACATTTTTGTAATGTATAGAAATTTTAATGCATTGAACTTTAAAATCACTAACACGAATTTGAAGACACACTATTAAATGTAAATATTTACTCAGAAGTATCCTTCCTTCCTTCTATCTACATAAGAGTAATAGTAAGGTACCACGTGATCATAAGGCAAATCTCTCCTTCTGTCTACATAAGAGTAGTAATGGTAATGTATCACGTGATCATAAGGCAAATCTGAGTGCAAATTTAAATTCTAACAATTGCTTACTATATACTGTACAGTATTTATCTCCTGACACATGTGTTACCATACCAACAAAAACATAAGCTGTAACTAATTAGATAGTAAACTAAACATTGTATACAAATAAGAATAAACACAAAGTTTGTCTCTTGATGTTTTATGTTTTTCTTAACAATTTAAGATTTACGCTACATGAACAATATGAAAAATTCGAATGCTCAAAGTTAACATATTAAATTATCCTATGGTTATATAATATTGTACACTTTATCAAACAAGACGTTAAGCACTATACAGAGTTTCCGAATTATGCTATTATCGATATATAGTAAATTTTTATTTTTATTTATTTTAAATTTAGATGTAACTTGGGATGATGGAAGTCCATTAACATATATACAGCGTGATGCTTCGCAAGAAAAGGAAGTGAAGAATGCCAATCCGAATGTTAAGGATTTTTGCATAGCTCATTCAGTCGAATCCAAAAGTTGGCTATGTCTTCCATGCGATTTCCAAGTTGGCTCAACCTGCAGCAAATTTTTGCTCCAAGAAAAAAATGGTAAGTATAACCTTTGCTTTCACGTTATTTTGTTTTTCATCCATCGTAAAACAGTATAATAAAACAGAATCATTATTAAATTTTAAAAGAAGAAAGTACTGTCACTAGTTATCGGTGCGTGAAGGTCGCGTATTGTCTTTTACGTTTTTCTTCTTCTTTAATGTTACAAAAACGCTAATTATTTTGTCTTGTGAGGATGACCAACAATTTTTGTTTTATGAAGTGGGCTTTTCAATTGTAGGTCAAAGAAATTAAGCATGCAACTATTTCACAATCATTTTTGTTTTCGTCTTTAAACACAGTTGAAGAAAAAAAAACAAAAACCACTGAATGTTCTGTTCGTTTTTTAAGCCCATCAACATCGACTTAAATTCTCTGTAATTGCAGTGAAACAATTAAAACCAGATTTGCTACTCTTCACAATAGCCTATCCCCATAAATAGGAATTTATACTTTTGCCGAAAGGTATATAATTTTTTTCGCATGCAAATATAACAAAACCACCTCAATTTTCTTGTCAAAAAGAAACAACAAACATCATATCATCATCATCCCACACAAATCGCTTTTCGACTACTGCATGCTTTAATTACCACTTTCTTTCTTCTCGTCGAATCCCGTTTGTTTCAACTTTTTTAAGAAACTAGGTTCCACCCAATATTATTATTATTGCACATAAAACATAGGTACAGCTTAATGTGCGTTTTTCAACCTGAAAAATTTTCTCCATCATTTAATTGTATTCATAACACTGACAAGGTATAACAATACAAATCTTATATAAATCACCTATTCTTCTTGACTATAGTTCCTGGGTTCTGAACCAGAAGACTAGAATCTTTTTTAGGGGATCTAAGATATTTCTTCCTGGAAAATAAATATACATAGTGTTTCTGAAAAATCTACTCAAATCGATTGTAGGAAATAAAGTCAAAGAAAACAAAGTCAAAAACAAGACAAAGGAACAAAAGTCAAAAAAAGACGTCACAAATAATTTTTGACTTATTTTATTATTATTATTATTTATTTTTACCGTTTATTTTATTTTGACTTGTATTTTTTTGACGTCTTTTTTTTTACTCTTCATTTTTACTTTTTTTCGTTTGACTTTATTTCTTACCAGTCGTCAAATCTTAACCACAGATGCTATGCATCAAAACAAAGTAAAACGTTCATATAAACCTGGGTCCGGAAATGTTTCTTAACACCAAGATCAAAGTGGAGTTACGTAAATGCACAGGTATGCAAATGAGTATGCATTTGCAGACCCTATGTTTATATGGACGTGTTTCGATTCGTTGCATCTATGGCTCAAAAATTTGACTAGACCTTTCAAGAACACACTGTATACTTAACCTAATATTAATAGCGGTTAAAAAAAATAATCATTTAAATAAAACAAGTAATAATAGTTTATGATAATACTATCATGGATCAGTATTGTGTTTTTTCATATGAAAACAATGTTAGAATCATAGATGTAAATGTACAAAATAACTGTACAAGCAAAGTTGCCGATTGATAAAAATACATAATATGCTAATTATTTTAACTCAATGATTTATTAACAGATACTGTATATATTTTGAAACATTAAGCATGCTAGTTTTGAACTACGCTTAATTCCAAGCACTTTTACCGACAGGTGAAATGTGATGATGGTCAGAATTAATTTATTGGACACTTTGCGTTACGAAATTTCCTTTTTAGAACGTCACTCAGCAATGCACCGTGCACATAAAAAACAATTCAAGAAACTCGTGTGTAAACTGTAAATTAGTTTAATTTGTTGTAATACGAGTAATTCATCTACAGTATCTACTCTCTAGCAATTTGTGAGAATATGAAACATCAACAATGTGATAATATCAACAATACACTATAATATCACATAAAATAATAATGTAAATAAATAATAGTATCACATAGCAATAAAACACGAATACTAATCATAGAATAAATAGAAATGATACATATATTGTATATATGACAGTTTATAAAGAGTATGGTTCAAAAGCATTTTTAATGTAGGCTACTTGTTCAATATACCAACAAAACTTTCGGTTAACTGATAATGATGGAACACCAACTAAGCGAGATGAGAAATGTTTTGAACTTATTATAACAACTTAATCTTCTGAAATAACGACTTTGGTTTATCTTTCATTTCTCTATTTGCTTCGGAAATGCCAACGTGCAAACAAGAATGTGACACACTTGCTATGTCCATAATACACCGTGGAGTCAATTTTGTTTCCACAGCAGTGAACAAAACAATTTGTTCTACTAGCATACTAAAAAAATATACACCATGACACATTAATGCATATTTTTCAAATAAGTGCTGCTTTGATATTGAAATATATTTGTCTACATTTATTTTCACAAACCATAACCTCTTTGTTTCCTTGGAATACGTTATGAAATCATTGAGACCATGACATAAGTCGAATGAAATATTTATGAGGCATTTCTTACCTTACGAACTCCTCATTATAATGTATGTATATGGTTGTATAATTCTTTTAAGACCAAAAATACATTTCAGCAAAAGCTACATTACGTTTAATTGATCATGATTCGGCCCTAAACCAGTAGTAGGGATCATGATGAGCATTAATGAGTTAACTGTACACCCGCAAGCATAATAAATCTGACATTTTGAATTGTGGTTCCTGCGTGTGATAGGAATAATACCATAAATACATTAACTAGTCACGATTATTGGATTGAGTATCATTTCCGCAGTGTTTACTGATAACAACTAAAAAAAAATAGCAATTTTTATTTGTATTTATGTAGTGAATTCGTATAATTTTCTGAAAAGCACTAAACATTCCAATTGAAGGTCCTCCCATGAATTACAGATCGAATTTTGTACAGGAAATGTCAGGTGTAACAAGTAGTGAAAATAGAGATAAAATTATGCATTATTAAAATGCAATAGACATGTTTTTTTTTATAATGAACACAAATTATAATCATTTACATTACACAAAAAAATGTAACCAAATAAAATTAATAATAAATATAATAAAAATGGCTTTAAAATATACTCATCTCAATTTCAAGCACACTTATCAAAACATGCGTCCTGTTCTTCCTGTTCTAATATAATAAGGAAATTCGCACTGGAGGCGTGAAATATTTTTTGTTTTACACTTTGAAGAGGCTACAGTTTCCATTTCCTGCATTCTTCTGTAGACCATCTCCGAACAATTTTATCATGTTTTATAGATTGATCACACACCCCTAATATAGTGTTGAGTTTTGAGTACAAATTATTTCCTGTTAAATGCATACTTCTTCAATCAATGCATTGACTAAAACAACAGTTTTCGAGAGTCTGATCTAACTGAATACACGTTTTCAGGAAATCCGAAACCCATGATGTATGTATTACAAATGTCTTAATTTAAAACAACGCAGAGCTAGAAGGTACACCTCCGTGATTCAAATCAGTGTGCGTGAATTGAAACAAAAATAAATCTCAAGTTCACGAGATGCTATGCTTTGGCAAGTATTGAGTCTGTGGAAGTAGTATGTAGGCTTATGTATCGCTATAATTTATAGTGTAATAGGTACAATATGCTTTTATTATAAAGATATATAGAGTGATACAGTCCAATATACACGATGTACACAGTTCGTAATCGTAAGTTACAAAGTTACACAGTAGTTAATAAGTATAACAATTTAGAGTGCAATGTGAGAGACTTGAAGACAAGTATCGTGCTATGAACTGTCAATTATACAAGGTACAGATCATGTAAAAAATATAGCAGCCTATACAAAAAATCTTCGATTTATGCGATTTTCATATATGGGGATATCGTTAGTATGCAATGAAAGAAATCTTCCCATATGATCATTACATGTGATAAAATTTAATCTAAATCTACTATTGTGCGATTTTTCGCATTAGTTAACAAGTTGCCATGCTGAGGTTTTGACAATTTATAAGAGTTTCTATATATAAACGGTTTTCGATTTATGCGAAGTTTGCGAAGAACGAACTAGTTACATGAATGGAGCACTTGTTTTTATCATCATTCGTGATTTTGTTAATATGCGATGAAAGAAACCCTCACAGATGGTTGTTACATACGCAAAAAAATTTGCTGTTATGCGAGTTTGTGTTTATAAGTGACTGAACGCTAATGTTTTTCCGCTTTATTAGAATTTCGAATTATGCGGTGGTCTGTGTGAAGTTTGAACAGAATGCAATTTTCACAAATCGAGAACTTTGTGCTTTTATCGTTTTCGTAAGATGGGCTTTCCCAATTTCGCATAAATGTGGAATTCATGATTCATGAGATTATAGCCGTGAGGAAGATTAAAATAGATTTCGTGGTATGACACAATATGTAAACAAAAAAGCAAAATTAGTATGTAATGCTTATTTTGTATAGTCATGATAAATCTTCAGTGTGTGCATTTCCTCGTGCTCACATCGGATCATTACGCATGTTATAATTTAGAATTACCGGATTTCAACTTTTATGTGGGACACCCACATACAAGTAAATTATACATCTTCTAGCTAATATAAGCACATCAAAAATGATGAGAAGGGGAGTTTAGTTTATTGGTGGTACATCTTAAACAGAAATGATCGAGTAGACATGAATTCACTATGAAAACCAATAAGTAACCTATAGTGTTTAATTATGAAAAAGTACATTTGAAAAAGTTCAGTTAATTTGGACAAACAGCAACAAGAATTTTTTTGGTCCAAATATATTGGAAGAAGTTAAAATATACAAAATGGTACAGATTTGCTTGGTCTGCATTAAACTATACTGTGTACAAGCCAAGTTGCTCTATTTCTATCTATCCGTGAAAGAAATGTTTCCATGACAATAAGTGAAAATACACTTAGCATACAAGGAAAAGCACACGAACCATAACGACGTGAGTGTAAACAATATCTCCACGTGCTACAGCACGGGTTATCTAGTTCTATAAGATTTAGCTCCGAGTAGACAGCTGCCTCATGGGTTGGCTCGATTAAACGAACTTCAAAGCCAAGTTTTGTAACGTTGTACATTTCACACAAATTAAATTAACGTTCATTATTTATGCGAGTTAGGTATTTATGTCAAAACTCGCATAAATCGAAAAAAAATCGCATATATTGAAATTTCTATAACATGTCAAAACTGCAACAGACAACCATTTTTATTACTTTTTGCACTATCACACAGAAATCGCATAAAAGCGAAGTTTTCTCGCCTAAGTATTTATCCTGTATATTAGTGAAAATCACATACAAGGGACTCGCATATATCGAGAACTTTCTGTATTCATAACTAGAAAGAATGTCGCAATGGCCACGTGAAATGACTAAGGCACATTTAGATGTAAGGCTACTTGCTTGAATTATTTCCATAGATTTTGTATGTTCTTTTCCAAAACAAGCCACAAGAAGACAGCTATTATTATTAATAGCTTTTGTTCAAAAAGCCACGAGCTTTTGTTCGAATTTTTGGAACAACCAAACTCCAACTCTACCAGTCACAAGCTTTATGAAGCTATTAACGTTTCAAGAAGTCTATAAAATTCTAAAACCTGCACACAGTTTTGTCTAATAGAACTATGGTATTAAGGTTTTTTGACCAGCCAACGATTATTTCAAACCAAGTAATAACAATCAGAAGTGCTTTCTTCAGAAAATCCATCTACAGAACTCTTTGTTCACACTTTTCACCCTATAATATCATCTACTTCAAGAAAAGTGTCCTTGGCTTTCATGTCGAACAGTAGATAAAACTGGATAAGCTTTTCATTTTTATGGTTTGATGAGGATGACAGGACTTGGCACTTTGATAACAACAAAACGAAAATTACACAAAAACAGTTTGTCACAGTCAGTCGACAAGCATCATAAACTGCTCTCATTAAAAAAGCATTTACAAAGAAAAATTTATAAAAAACAAACAAATAAAAAGGAAATTCCACTATTATAGAATCAAGGCAACAAAAGATACTAATAAAATTTTCTGTTAGTTATAAAATGAAATATACGAGACTATGAACTATCATAACCTATAACCCAACCTAGATTTGCTATGTTATTGGTGGCATAAAAAAAAACCAGCATACACTACGATTTTTGTGTCATGTTTGCACAAACAAACAGACATATATTTATATATCAGGTACTATCAGTACTTCATTAAATAATTTTTTATTTTTGGTAACTATTTTTGGTAATTATTTCATACATTGACATCTATCCAATATTGATTAAACATATAACTACTGTATCTATATACTCACTCACATTCACAAATTTCTAGTCATCAAACATGAACACAAAAGCTGATCACTATTCCTTACAACTGGGTCAGAGTTGACATCAAATTTTCCAATTGTTATTCAAAACAGACAAAGTTCATTTTATCGTTTTTCCCCTGTAAATTTTTTAGCCCAAACAAAAATTTTCGTTTTTCTCTCATCAGCCCTTCACCTCTCTTAAATAGGCCATTCAATTTCTTTACTTTGTTAAATGGTTAGCAAACGTTTTCCCATAGGATGGGCTTAGGTGTGGAATTAAGAGGTCGCTTGCTACTGATTAAATATTTACAACCACCAAAACAATGCTAAACATATACGACATTAACTCAACACGAGAAAGTTTATTCAAAGTGAAACGTACTGTAGATTCAATTCAAACATAGAATTAGGATTCACCTTTAAACAAATCGTTTAAAGTAGGGTCAACAAGATGTATTAAAATTGTTAGAAGATGGATTGTTAGAAGATTATTGCCCAAAACATGTGGGCAATAATATAATTAGTCACAAATAATAAATAACTTTGCACGGACAACTTTTGATTTGCTTCTTTGTAAAGTAAAGTTAGAATTTAAGATTAAAAATGCTTTTTAAGCATATTCTTTATATACTGGCATAAAGCGTCCCCCATATAAGTTTTTAATTACCGCATATAGGCAGTGACACTCGTGAGACTAAGACACCTCATTCATCAAAATCCATTGAGTTTTTAGATAGAAACTCACAAGTGAAGCTAATATAAAGAGTATACATTAATAAGTATTATAAAACAGATTGGTTAATTTGTTACTTAACTGTCTACCCTATTAGTTGTCCCACCACTCAGTTGTCACCAATTAATATTACTCGATAATGTAAATTTGTTAAACAAAATAAAGAATTGAATTGGATGATGGATGAATCAAATAGTTCACGATTTCAATAAATCCAGTTTACAGTTCAAATTTTTGTTTTCATTTTTTAAATCCACCGTTCGCTTGTATTTTATCTATTCGCTTATATTTATTTTGCCTTTTTTGTTGTTTTTTTTACTAATATTGTTTAATTTTCATGATGACTAATAGTATTCAATTTATTTTTTAGCTATGTTTTACTTAAGTATACAGATATAAATAACTGTTTTCACGGGAAATAAATCACTCAACCAAACCTTTCGAAAAGGTTGTTCTCACTATATCTTACACATTATACAACACATTTTATCGTCACGATCTTCATTTCACAACACTACAAGGGTGTGTTCAGAATTTATAATTTGGAATTATAGTTTGGAAAAAGCAAAACCTAGCATTTGGGGGAGTAATGCCTGCGTGGTGGTTGAGGTATCCACCTCTGGTGTGCAAGTGTTCTTTTGGATCAAATTCACATTCAAATTCAAATTAATTGATAAATGTTATTTGACACTTCAACAATTGAAAGCTTGCCCGGAATTACGTTGTATTTTACAAAAATTCAATATTGAGATTATTATGGAAAACTGTGCCTCGTGTATGGGCTTAGCTAGTGCTGTCAATAGACAAACTCATACTTACCTAAAACATACATATATCACTTCGAAATTGGGCACCTAATAGGTGACAATCAATGTGTTGAATATTTCTTTTGCAATTTTCATAAAAAACTATGAATTGTTACATGCAACGTTATTCCGGGCAAGCCTTCAATTGTTATATGATAACAAACTATACTGTACCATGCAAAACGGTATAGCATTAATGTTAAGATTGTAAGGTATAGCGCTATTAACTAAGGTTATGTTTTTTGCATTGGTCACAGTGCTCTGTCGTTTTTAAATTATAGATTTCATAAATAACTTTTTTCTTTACAACAGCATCAAGCTACCAACCAAAAACTAACAAAAAATAAATAAAAATAAAACAACCCAAAAGCCTCGCATAATTTGACCGAATGCCCCCATTGATGCTAGCATATTTTCTTTTCCATGAGGGCAAATGGCAAAATTCTTATGGGTAAATTGCAGGGTGAATAAACTGTTAACATTCATAAGACATCACATTTATACATATTCCCATGCATTTTTTACAGGGTTACATGATAAGGATGAGTTTGTTTCCTCGTAGAAACGAGCAAACATTCATTATATCATATCATCACATAGGACTGTATGTTATCGACTTTAGAGAAATATTCTTATTCATTGAATGTTTGTTTCAGTACATGCAATTCTTCAATTCTCCCACGTTATGCTTAGTTGCTATTTTAGCTATAGTGAACTGTGTACATCACCTTGTGTGAGTTTGTGGTTGCAAAAAAAACAAAACCACAAGTGCCATTACGTTAGGTTAAGATGCAAACCTAAAACAAAGGTTAGGACTTGTTTTTTTATTGGGACATTATACAGTTCGTCTTCATCATTTGCACCGACCTTGTGCAGAGTTTTACTCACCTGTTGAGCAGTTGGTTCATTCACCTTGTTTTCGAGTTCCTTAGCAGAGCCGACATTCCACTTTCCCTGGCCTGGATTCATTCATCTTCCTAAGAGCTTCTTTGCACCTGTATTAAAAAAGGAAAAATTAGCCCAATAAATTAATCAGCACTTATTGTTTCCGGTTTTTATGTGTTTTAAAGGCATGCGTTTATTCAAACGTTTGTGGTTTTGCAACTACTGTTGTAAATTTCTCACTATTAATAACTGTATATAAAGAAAACGTTCTCAAGGGGAATTTGAGAACGCATGCTTTGACATTTCCGTGTTCTGGTAAATATGATTTCAATCTCCTCAGAATGATACACATTGTTCCTAATGAGAAACTGAAATCCCTTTTGATAAGACTACAGTAACAAAACAAAAAATGGCATTCGTTTTTTGTTTCAGCTGGAAGGCATTTTAGATGGTTAGACTCAAGTTTTATGTGATTATCAACCCAGAGGTGAAATGAGTTCCGTCATGATAAAGGAAACAAAAAAGTATCTCATGGACTTTTGTTCTCGTTCAAACTTTCAACTATTAAAATGAATCAGGATTACTTCCACCACTAGCTTTCAGAAGTGGAAATGTTAAACCGCTCATAAAATACAATGTGGGACAAGCATCATTACCATACGTGGTTATATAAAACCACTATGATCAAAAGCCAACAATTATTGCCAATTAGATCAGTTAATGTCTTCATAAAGTTATGTCCTAGTTAACTGGTGAGCATGTGTCTGCATATTTTAAAAGCAAGCGATATATCCTGTATATTTTTTATATGCTTTAGGCTATATCATCTTCACTTGTGAGTGACTTTGTGAGTGAGTGAGCTGAAAGTTGAACGTATACTCGCTATTTTACGAAAAGTAATAATGTCTGCGGTAACACTACTACTACTACACAAATATTTTATAGTTTGGTGGGACTCCCTCTGATGGTGTCACCTGGTGTGCTCCGCATCCCCTAGCTACTTCTACCGTCATTTATGATATACTGTATAGTCCAATGGACCAAAAATCGCATTAAGTGACAAACCAGTGACATCACTAGAGGGTGCGGAGCGCATCAGGTGACACCATCAGAGGGGATCACATCAAACTATAAAATGTTTGTGTAGTAGTGTTACAGCAGAAATTATGACTTTTCATAAAAAAATCCCTGTAGCTAGTTATACACCATAAATCGAAAACCGCATAAGTTTAATGTAACAAAATTTGCATAAATCGAAACTTGCAGAACTCGAAAATGGAATTTCTCAAAAATTGCCTAATCGAATATCGAATAACAAAAAGATCGCATAAAACTAAATTCGCATAAAGCGAAACTATGCATAAAACATTGTCTTAAAAAATCATTTTTAAAGCAGGCTTAATTGTTTTTGAATTTAATACAGTACCGTATTTCACTTTCCATTTATTAGAAATGTTCTCTAAACAATAATGTCAGTATTTATTTCAAACAACAAAATACATGTTTTTGGGATAAATTTCCATCCACAAGTATTTGATTTTGAGAGGGGCACCAAATTTTTCATCTACAGTTAAATGATTTTGTTATTCAAATAACTTTTTCAAATTCGCTTTAAAAAACTGTTTTCTTATCAATCATGTCTCTGAAACAATGATTCTTAGAACAATTTTCCAGATAAAATAAAATCCTAACGTTTATTTTATATGGGTTATAAGCCTACACTATATACAGTAATGTTTATTACATTACTGAATAATTTTGTTTCACTAAAAGTATATTTTTCTTTATCCTTGAAGGTTTCAGGTTAACAATTTGATATTACGTCCATTGAGGGTAATATCCATAGGCATTACTTACAGTATAAGTGGTGTTGTTTGTATTCTATAAAATTTGCATAGGCCTACTGTACTACACATTGTTATGCGATGTTAAAAAATATTTGTCATTCGGGTTTTAAATTTTGTTACTTGTGCAAATTTTGGTAATGTCAGATTTCAAAACCATAATTAACAGAAAATCCCAAAATCTAACTGTACCCTCAAATTTCCCACTACAACAAAAACTTCAATAACAGATTTTTGACCCAACTTTTCTTTCTGTGGTAATAACGTTACAGATCATAAAAAATAATCCAGGATAATAAAGTTGTTTTGTTTTTTTTATATTCCTAAGAAACCTTCAAATGGAATTAAAACCATATACTGTACACAAACAATGAATATCCAAAAAGACATTTATGACTTGATTATTACTAAGAATGATTATTTCGTTAACATTTAAAGAGAATGTTCAAAACATATAACAAAATTCGCTTAACACCAAACTAAATCTGAAATATTAATTACTTACTGTATTCTTGTCAAAAGTATATGATGATGATGGCAATACAATGAGGTAGAGATTAACCAATTAAATATGCACGTTCCCATCAGGACATGAAACACTAATACAACAAGAAATATCATAAAACTGAGTTAAATCCACCCCATGAAAATAATGTGAATTTATTCTGATTTCTATCAGAACAAAGAAAGAGTGGTCATATAACCATAAAAATAGATGATATGCAGTATAATTTTATAACATGAGCACATCCCTAAGTTGTAGCAGTTAATTTAATGGTCCACTTATTAGGGTTGTATTGATATTTGTATTTCTTTATCATTCTACAGGATATTTGGAGTCAACCATAGTACCTGCAACCAACAATAATGGACCTTGTTTGAAAGGATGGACAATGTTTGGTAACTGAATGTCTATTTACAAGTGTTTTCAAAACTTCATACGCACACTGCTCAGCCTATTTAAAACATTTATTATTTTATGTCATTTGACAGATCAGAACTGCTACTTACTTATTACAACTAAACTGAACTGGATGACAGCACGAAACGAATGCAGAAAATTTGGGGCACTATCTGATTTAGTTTCTATTCATTCACCAGCACAACAAAGTGAGTCTTAATATACCTTACCTGTACTGTACTCTATTCTGCTGTAATGATACAGCAACTGAATTTGAAGTTGTCGATAAATGATTAGTGCATCGCATAACGGAATTTTTTACTGTCATTGCAGGATTTCTTTCACAGCTAATGACCGTCAATCAAGTATCACAAGTATGGACGGGTCTCAATGATATGAAAATAGAAGGTAGCTTTGAATGGAGTGATGGGTCATCTCTAAACTATGATCTCCGCGTTGCAAGGAGTTTCACTGCTTTAAAACAGGTCAGTTGTCAAAAAAGCTAAAAATCAACTTCATATTATGGGTGTTGAAAAATAACTATGCAGGGGGGTAGGTATAGGGTTGCCAGATTTATAATCTAAAAATAAAAGGACACGTTTAAGATGGGGGGGGGGGGAGGTAGAGTAGAGAAAATTGGTGAGTGAAATTCGATTTTTATCTAGTATCAATATTTATCAATACCGTTTTATAGTTGAATGTACATTTTGGCGACGTTGTTGTTGTTGTTCTAATAAAATTTCAAGTTGTTATTCACAATAATGTTGTCAAACAAGAATATAGCGTTTAGTTAGTTACGTGAGTCATGTATTTCAATCAAAACTGGGCCCCGTGGTGACCTGGTGGTCAGAGCATTCACCTCTGGCGGCAGTGGCCCGGGTTCGCCTACCACTCGTGCCATGTGGATTCCGTTTAGGGTTTGACACCATGGGGGCAGGTTTTCTCGGGGTTCTCCCGTTTCCTCTTCATGCATCACAAAACCCTGTTCCATGTTTATCATCCCCATCTCATCATCATTTCTGTACTTCTAATTTAAATGAAGTCTGAGGGCCAAATGACATAGCAGTAAAAGCCAGTCGATGCCCTAGTATCCCAAGTACCTACCTACCTCAATCAAAATTGGCTGGTTGAATATGCGAATGGATAGATGGAGGTTGAGGTAGAGACCTATTCTACAGTACACTACAATTTTTGCTTCTTGGAAAACATCTTTTTTTAATTATTTACTTTTAAAACACAAAAGTAAGACAAAACACGTCCAAAGCTTACATCATATGATACAAAGGAAAACACCAATTTTTCTGTCCCAAAGCTGGACGATCTGGCTTTTATCCGGACGTCTGGCAACCCTAGGTAGGTAATTGGTGTATTAAAGGGTGCAGCAACTACTCGAAAGAGCGTTATTTGGCATCCACAGATGAGTATAAACTCAATAGCATGTTAATAAATCAGATCACCTTAATCGATCAAAAACTAACTTCATTAAAAAGCTGATTACATGTTGTATCATATTGACATGATCTTCTAACAACTTCAAAAGTGCAGAAGGCAAAAGATACCATCTGTGTAGGCAGGGGTTCAGGACAAATCTATCAAATATGTTGGATAGATTGGCTAAAAATGATCAAAAATGCTGGATTTGCTACTAATGGCAGATTAAACACGGTTGCATGAAAATTATCACAGTCCATTGCTTAATTATCTTGGAGCAATTCATGTAATATATTTATGAAATTGTCGATATAAACTAATTAATATATAAGAACTGACTAAATATAATATATATAGTAGGCCTATTCTTACATTGTTTCCTAGAAATGGGAAGATTGTGTTACAATGAACAGTAGGAATGTCTGGTCAACTACTGAATGCACACCACCATTACCAGCCATTTGTCAGCAAGGTAAGCTATATTTTTGCATCCATAGATAATAATATTGTCTTAAATTAACTCTTATTTCCAGTCAAGGTAAATGCATCTCCCATACTAACAGTGGTAACTACAACAGAACCGGCATACTTCCTAGATGTAAACGCCCAGACAGATGCACCAGAAGATGTGACAGATTTTTTTGAAACAACCACAACAACAACTGCAGACAATGCAGCTTCTGAATATGACACTGTGTTAACAACAGACAATATCAGAGAAGGCGATACATACTCTGAATATGATACGACTGATTTTGCATTCGTGGATGCACTAGGTACCAATGTTTCCTTTTTCACTACACCAGTCACAGACATTTCATATGCACCTACTAACGATACTACTAGTATTTCTGAGACAGATGCACCCATGTCTTCTACTAATGATACATTTTATGACGAACCATCAAATGTAACCATTTTGAGTACACCAGATGGGGAACAATCGACTAACGCACCGGAATATAATGAATCAACCATTTCTTCTAACCTTCCATTGAATTTCACCAATGAACCAGTTGCATTAACATCAGTTTTTTCTTCAAGTGATGCTCAAAATAACACAGAATTCAATTTTTCAACTGAATTTCATCTCTTTACGGAGACGACATTCTTCACTGCACCATCTGAGCAGTCTTCTGGTGATGAACAGAATTCCACACCTTTTCTCACCAGTTCTTCTGATGACGAACAGAATTCCACATCTTTGCTAACCAGTTCTTCTGATGATGAACAGAATTCTACACCTTTACTAACCAGTCCTTCAAGTGATCTATCAAATCACACGTCATTAAATTTTTCAACTGAACTTCATCCCTTCACGGAGACATCACCCCCCACTGCATCACCTGAACAGTCTACTGGTGATGAACAAAATTCCACAACTTTTGTAACTAATTCTTCAGAACATGCAACCAACTCAAGTGAAACATTATCTCCGACAGAAGCATTAAATTTTACCACATCATATGAAGTGCTTGCACAGACATCTGAATCTGCACTTAATGAAAGCAATTCAACACTTCTTTCCCTGAACGTTTCTTGCACTGACTCTTCCAATATAGAACTGAACAAATGCAAATGTAAATGCGTTTTTCTTTCCATATTTTTTGTGGCATATCCATATATGAATGAATGGGTGAGTGAGTAGGGGGAGATGGGGTACCTTTGAACGGGGGAGGAATATTAAATGCTTAATTAGACACAAAAAACCCATATATTTTTCCATATTTTAGCAGAATTTTGTTTCATTTGTTCAAAACGTATGATCACAAGTTTGATTTTTTCGTACAATGAATGCGTACAATTTGGTCATATGGTAACTTCTGATCAGTGGTCAAATGTGGGCAGCTTTAAACAATAAGCATTGTACTTTTGTTTGAGCATATATGGACTCGGGGGGGGGGGGAAGAGATTAAAAATGCAAGTAGAGAGTGCTAATGAACAATAAAAAATTTAAAAACTGATATAGTTAAAACCAACAAAAAAAAAGTCCACAAAAATTTGTTGTTCAAAAGACAACTCTCTCCCCTACATGATTTGACCAAATGAGTGGGTAAAGTATGAAACAGCATCTTCATACAACATAAACTTAAATTTAGACCTACATTTAAAACTAATCTAAGTTCTTGCTTACTAGAACTATCCCAATGCTAATTTCATACATTGCCTATTCTGATATATTTATTTCTATAGTTGAGGTTGAGCAACATTACAAATCTTTAATTATATATTTGTTGCAAAGCCAATGTGACTTAGTTAAAAAAAAAATATTACCATATAAAAAGTATACAATATGATATGAACTAAGCTAAAATCCTATAACCTCAAAATGCAAAAAACCCAACAGAAGCCCACCATTAAATACAGAAGACTTACTTAAAAATGTGAAATTTCGAGTTAATCCACAAAATAAAAAAAAAACAAGTTTAGATATAATTACAGTGATGTCAAGACAGTTACAGTTCTGCATATATTATATCCAAATAAATACTGTAAATATATTTAAAACAATATTCAGAATCCAGGTTGTGATGGATTTTTCCTTTCATCAAGTTTCATAACTACCGTAGTTATGTAGCAGTAACAGTGAAAAAATTCATACGAGTACAACTTCTTGTTTCATCAGAGAGTGAATGCCGAGTGCTAGAAAAATACTAGAGCCAAAAAAAAAATAAATAATACTAATTACGTTTAATGGTAATGTAAATATCTTTTGCAGGTGACTTGACGACAGCTGGCATGTCAGGAGGCACAATAGCAGGCATCGTTTTAGGATGTCTCATCCTTACAACATTGTTCGTCATTGGATTCATCTACTTTTATCAAAGACAGAATATAATTACAGCTGTAAAGAACAAGATCAGTTTTGATAACAATCTGTACAATCCATATGGCGACCAAATCCAACTACATCCCACTATCAAAGAAGCAACGACGTAGCTGAAGAAAAGCATAATGTAGACTTATCGTTCAATATTGTTTTAGCCCTGAAAAGTGTATTGTGCGGAGAGAAAAGACGGGTTCAGAATAAATAATTATAAAAAATGCACCTGAAATTTATTGTAAAATACTGTACACCATTAAATTTAAAAATTTGATCATTACAACCCCTGGTACAGGCAGCAATTGTCTTGAATTTTGTAAATGGTAAAATAAATTCATGATTCTCAATTCCTGTTTATGAGGTTGTGGAGAAATCGCAGTATATAAAAATTTGTCACATTCTCCATGAGCATTAATGTACAAAACATTACGAATAAAACCTATTAATTGGTCTACTACTCATCTTGGTTTTCATTATCTAGAATGACTTTTCCCAAATGCTGATTAGAAAGAAAGCTGAATTCGGGTTGAGTCACCACGCATCGAAACACATCATCTAGCATCACTGTACTCGAATACCTGGAACAAAAATTTACCAATGAGTAAGTTTTGCAGAAATTTGCCTAGCATGTGTAATGGAACTTTGTAGTAACCAGAATTGCTTTAATACACCAAAATATTGCAGAGTTCAAAGGTACAGTACATTAAAGCGCACTCTTAAATATCAATTGCATAATTCTGTAGTTTGATAAAACATTTTTTGTTGATCACTATTTTCACCAAGAACCTTTGGTAATTATTACCACCAATGAAATTTTTATTTTGTTCAAAACCTTTTTTTTAATGATCATTAGTGGTTAGATAAAAACATGAATTTCTTACCGTTTACTATTTACTCTGTCAAAGCCACATGCTACACTCCCTCGTATTAGATTTTCTGCAAACAGCTTGGTCACCTGAAAGGGCAAATTTAGTTTAAAAATTGGACCTATTAAGTGTAAAGTTATTTCTGAGGTCTACATAAACAAATGATAACGCAAGTTCAATGCTTGGTTGATTATGGCTATTGATTACTCTCATTGAACATTTTATTAGTAGGATGATGTTTGATGTCTAACCAAACGCATGTTATGGCGGTCGAAAGCCGAAAAAAGTCTCTGTCCCCCCAAACATTTTCAAAATTTTAAGTCATTAAAACAGGAAAACAAAGGTAACTATGAAGATAAGCCAAAAGCTGTGACCTGAAACAGCATTTCCTCTGCAACTGACATCATGATACCAGGTTGAACTTCTTCAGGTTGAAACTTTACACCGATCTAAAATATGAAATATTTCCTCTCTGAAGCTCATAATAACAAAAAATAACAATATTTTATTATAAAAAAAATATTAATAATAATTCTTTTACCTTACAAGCTTCTTCTTGCACAAAACTAGCACCTGGACTTACAGGTATACAGCACCATGGTCTGGATTCTTTTGATGTCATAGGTTCTTGTTTCACACCAGCAGAAAGCTCGTCAATCGCTTCAACGTCAATCACCTCGTCCTCTTCCTGTAGCTTATCAGTTTGTTCCACTGAGGGCGTACACTGTTCCAGCTTGTTCCAAATTTCTTTGCACTCGGAAAGAGTATTCACATCTTCTATACTTATTTCTAATAAAAAAAAATATTAAACTTTCAGAAAATATCTAGGGGGAAAAAGTGTCATCCATAATCTATATTTTTCATTTCCGTACCTTCTACTTTGTCCAATTCTTCAGTAACTGAAATGTTGAAAAACATATTTAATTTTGGAGAGCTAAGTTTCTATATTTTTAATTTTCGAATTTGTATTTAAATCGATTTTAAACATGAAATTTTTTTACTGTCTGTGAACAGTAACGTGTTCATAAACATACCTAGTTTTAAAGGAGTATAGCCAAAGCGTCGACACCACAGTAGTATTTCTTTCGTTTTCCATGCTTTTCGATCACTCCAGTGCTTGGATTTGCTAAAAGCTTCCAAAATTGCAAGTCGAATAGCTCGTGCTCTTTGCCACTAAAGTAAAAATTGTAATAGTTGGTGATGACAATCCCACCAATTGCTTTAAAACAAATAAAAAGCCAACAAAAAGCACTGCAACATTATTTTAAAAGGGGACATACATATGCATATTCCGTTTTGAGAAGCTCAAAGAGCCCAAAGAAGGCTGCCGATTATAAACTTTACTTTTTTTATCATTCATTGTAACTATATAGCTGTAACTTTTAATTTATACAAGTCAATGACTACATTTGTTCTCAAATTTATTGAGAACCAATGAATCGTTTATTTTTTGAACAGGCTCAAGTCCAGTGAAGCAAATTTTTGGGCAACACGAAAAAACTAGCTCACACAACTAAAACTGGAAATTTATTTTTAATATTCTTTATGTTCATATAGTGACCTTATTATCCACATCCTTGGCCAGATAACTGGTTATTAGCTTTATTATAGTGCACTATTAAATCATTCAATTTAAAGAGCTAAGTTTATAAAGAAGTTTTTTTTATTAGTTTTTGTAAATTTTTTCATATTCACAAAAATTCAACTCATAAATAAAATTTGCAAATATTTATCTTAACAAGTTTCAAACTTGGTTATAAATGCACATATGCAAAGACTTCTCTAGGTGATAAAGAGACCCTAGCCTCACCATCACCAGTTTAAGTTAAGTTTTATCTGTAGGTAGGTAGGTACTTGGGGTTTAACGAGAGCACCAACTGGGTTTTTTTACTGCTATGTCATTTGGCCCTCAAACTTAATTTAAATTAGAAATACACAAATGACGATGAGATGGGGATGATAAACATGGAACAGGGTTTTATGATGCAGGAGGAAACGAGAGAACCACGAGAAAGCCTGCCCCCGTGGTGTCAGATCCTGAACTGAGTCCACAGTGCACGAATGGGAGGCAAACCCAGGTCACTGCCCCCAGAGGTGAACGCTCTGACCACCAGGGGGCCATAGTTTTATCTGTATAACTAAAATATAGTTAAAATGTAAATTGAAATAGAAAACTTATATTGTACTTTAACATTAAACTACAAAAATTAAAAAATGGAAAGAAAATTTAAGCCACTCAGCAGCCTATTGACATTATAATTTAACCCGAGCCCTAATAGAATATCCTGGGCCGATGCCCATTCCCTAATGAATGATGCCCTTATATAACTTAGAGAAAGTCGCACAAGAACAAAAATAAAAATACAAAAAATTTCAAAAAGATTAATTGTATATGTTGGGACTTATTGTACTTTGAAAGCCCCCTGTAGTTATAATTTAATATTACAACTGCTGCTTAGAAACGTTTAAAGAAAGGCTTTCAATGCAGTGTAAACCCAAAAGTAATATTAACACAAAAAACTTAAAACACATAAATGCATAAAAAATAAGTTTGCCATATCTGGTAGTTTACACTTACCTCAGCAGCTCTTTGTTTACCGACCGACCATGACAAATATGTATCTACTGATGACGCAGAATATGGATGAACAGTTTTATCTGGAATTAAGGTGAACAACTATTTACTTTCTTTTACCAAGTTTGATGTTTTAATTATACATTTGCTATTAAAACAACCTTTCATAATACTAAAATGGCATTAACTTACAGATCTTATTCTAAATACCCACCTGCATTTTCCACAATCAGTGGAAATTTTCTAATGAGCAACTTTACAATTTCTTCAACTGTTTGGCAATTTTCAATGCACACACTGCAAATCAAAAGTAACAGAAAAACAAATAAATAAAATACATGTACATGTATAGTAGGTACTATTGGAATAAAAAATTGTCAACATTTCAGAAAATTCACTCAGAACAGGCTGGTGGTAGAATATTTAATGCACTGACTAGACAAATCACAGCCACGCACCCCAAAATGACATGCATAGCAAGCAATCATAATTCAAATAATTGAGGAACTGATTTTTATTTTATTGCATGCTGTCATCACGAGTCATCGATGTAGTCTTTTTAAATTAATCTGGTGGTGCTAAACGGCACAAGAAACTACTTTTACGCATAAGATATTTCTCCTTACCTATCAAACTGTCCATTTTTCCTATCTTCTACAATTTGGCTAGAAAGTCCAGCTTTTACATCATTGGTGATATACTGTTTGGCATTTGCAGTTGACGATGCCTGTGTTAGTTGGACTAGTTGTGTTTGAGTTGTGTTTGAAGACTTTGATGGAACAATTTGTAAAATGTAGGTAGGTTGACCTTCTTGAGCAGCACACAACTGCTGAGAAACTGCTGAGTTGTGCGTTACATTATTTGATGACTGAAAAAAAATCACAAAAATGTCTTGTTATCGCAAGTAGTGACAATCATAACGCAACATGAAACTACTTAGCACTGAAGTCATTTGCAGACAAGGCAACAACCAATCACCAATATGATAGACTTTTAATTTTATCGCTAAGAAAGTGCTATTTTTTTTATAAGTTCCGCATATGGTTGGGTAAATATCCTGAAAAAATGCTGTTCTTGGTTTAACAATCAGAGGCAGTGGCACGAGCTCAACTGTATGAGCATAGTTATTGAAATTTTTAAATGACATTTCCCACTGTTTTACCCAGGAGGCTGAAAGAGAGAGTCAACAGGCGTTGTTTGCTTGTTATAATTTAAAAGTGACATAAAATAATTTACTGCAATCATAAAGTAACTGAAAAAAACAACAACTTATTTTTTTTGTGTTCTTTAGGTGAGACTAAAGTTCACCTAAAAGAACTAACTGGAATCATATCCACACTGTATAGATAAAGTTGAGTTTTGATCTCTATAATGAAACACAATATCGAAAGTTTTGCATGCAATTTCCGCTAAATCAAAGCCACTATAAGCCAATTATAATGATTAAAAGGCGTCATGCTGCTACACCAACTTCGCTACAAGTCACTGATACTATGCAAGTCACTGTTACTGTACTGTATTGAAGTTGTCATTCATATTCAAATTAACCATGCAAACAACTAAAATAATTCCACTGCATAGTTTCAGTGACTTGCAGCAAAGCTATTGTAGCAACATCCTGCCTTATAATCCATACTGTTGGATCAATTTTTATTTCAATTGGATTGTTAGAAATAAATCAAATGACAGTGAATTCTGACTAAATGGAACACTGCCTACAACTTTCTAAATAAGACTTGGTAGCTGTGACTCATCGTTTTCAATGTGACAATGCAATTTCCGATTTGTAGTCAATGGAAATACCACCATTGTAAAGAACCCTATGAAGGTGCTATTGCTGTAGACTCTCGTTAAACTGCCACCCTCGATTAAAGAGCACAGAACCAATGTATCTTCCCACACATTAATTCGCCCTTTTTAAATCGCCACACTTTTGTCCAGCACCAAAGATGGTGGTTTAACGAGGTTCGACCGTATACCTGAAACTCAACATTTTCATTATGATAGCCATTTAAATATTTTAAGGGTTAGAGTTTTTACCTCCTGTAGGAACCCCACTGTTTTTGCTGAAATAGTGTGTTTGTGTGACAGAACCCTGCAGTTCGTAAACTAAAAAAGCTGCCGACTGGAAATCTTTACATCTTATGTAATGAGTCTAATGACTAATGAGTTCACCCAAAATCAAAAATCATATTGAAACATGTTGTAAACAGTTCACATTTTGCAGGTTCATACATTTAAAGATGGTTCAGAAAACAAAACAAAAATACATTTTTACCTAGGCATCTGGGTCATCATCAATTTGAGCTCGTCAAGCAGAATAATAATATATTGTTTAAAATTAAATTCACATTAAAACGACGACATAAGTGGGCATCAAAGTCTGATTTCAGACCATTTTCTACTTTGAAGACCTCTATGTTTAAAACTCTGTGGCGGACACTATGTGTAGTGTCACCTTGCTCATTCTGAGCGCACCAAATAATTAAAAAACAAAATGTGTGCTTAAAATTCTGAAGCAATGTCCAATGGCGGATATATCCTTTAGTTCAGCACCAAATACAAATACAAAATGTCAAATAGTTTGCGAGTTTTGACTACTGTAGTTCAAAACTTGATTATTTTTTTTCATGATACAAAAGACCCATTTTGCTTCAGCTGTTTCAGAAACTGTGTGACCTAAAATTATAAAATAAATGTCCGATGTTGAACATGTCCTGTAGTTGAAGAAAAATTCTAATTACACAAATACGTAAAATAGTTTGCGAGTTTTGACATTTGTCAAATTCGTGATATCGACCTTGGTAAGACCACTTTTGCTTAAGGGGTCTCAAAAACTATGAGACCTAAAATTCTCAAATAAATGTCAAAGACTAATATATCCTGTAGTTCGATGTCAAAATATCAATAACATGAAAATGTCAAAAAATTTGAGAGGTTACCCTGTTCAAGTGTCACGTTTTTGACCATTCAAAAGACCAGTTTCCCCTTGCTCTAACAATAACAGTTGCTCTCGCACCTAACAGTGAATTTAATATAGTTGTCTCCTATATAATTGCCCCCCCCCCCCCCCCGAGAACACGGTCACTAAAGATTTCCTGCACCCCTTTAGGGTATAATCTATCACCCTGCCAACTTTCAGCTTCATAGTCCTTATGGTGTCCCAACAAAAATGAACAACACAAATCCATTTTTCTACAATAGTAGGATGCACACAAATATAAGGATGCAGCTAAGTGACATGTGTAAAATGATCTTATACAAGACGTGTCTTATATCCACAAAAATAAGGTTATTTTAAGGTAGAGAAAAATTTAAGCAAAATCAAAACCACCAATAATCTGGAAAAATCATTTAAATCCAGAATGACTCACTTTTCCCAATGATTCCGGATTTATGGGTCTCTCACAAGCTGCAGTAGCAAAACATTCAATGAACACCAATTCTCTTACCTGTAATCCTACAGTTCCAATTCTGCCAACCAGTGAATTTGCATCAATGCTAACTTTAGTCCTCAGCAACGTGTTCTGTGGCACAAGAAACACGCTTCCATCTTTCTCAACACGTTTCATCCGAGCCAAAACGGCATTATTTGGAATGGTCTGTCCGATTTGAAGTGGCTTGTTTGCCAGGGAAGTCTGTTGAGTATTTAGCACTATTTGATTCAGTCTGGTCTCTTGTAGGTTTTTTAGTGACGTTTGTACATTTCGTGAAGAGGAAACGGCTACCAGTCTACTAGTGGCAGACGGAGAAGAACTGTTTCTCATTGCTGGAGGTATAACTAAAACGGACGACATAGAAGGTTGCACGCACAGCATCGAATTTTTTGTGCCGTCTCTCGACGAGTCCGTCGTAGGATTTGCCATGACTGGTAAGGAACTCGTAGAAGGGACCATCACCAATAGTGAAGAGCCTTCCCCTTTGTTGATGATGCGTGGAGTGTCCGACTGAACTGTTTTAGGAGCGACAACCAGCCTGTTATTTCGCAGTAAACTAACGGCACCTACGGATGTCCGTGACCCCTGAGACATCAATAAGCTAGCAGAGGAGGCACTTTCTGTTGGTACTTGCTGAGCTAATATTGATTTGTTGTTTAAAGTTTTAGCTGCTACTTTTGAATTTGTAGTGTCGGAGTAAACGACCTTACCACTTTGAGACACTTTGAATAGACTAGGCTTGACTAGCAAGCTGTTACTACTAATCGTCGGATTGCTGCTGCTGCTTTGCTGAGAAGTATTTGGTCCTGAGCAGGTATCATTGTCTTTTGCATTGCAATTTGCATTACAGTAATCCAAACCAGGTTCCGGTTTAACTCTGGGAATGTTCATCAAGTCCAACAAGGATGGTAGCACATCGTAGTTATTCTCCAAAGGCTCCTCCTTGATTCGAACGTTGTTCGGGACGTTCGCAAAGCTCTCGTCGATCGTTTGGTTCCAATCCGCCGCTTCCATAACATCACCGTCTTCATCATGAGCAGTCACAGTACACACATCGGTGGCATTGCTGCTATCTTCGTCACCAGTGCTGTCAGCCCTCGACGATAGTTGAGGTGACGACGTATCGAACTGAAGCATCGTGTCCGGTTTATACAGATATAACGTCACAACCTAATCAAAGTCATTCCAACAATCACCATAAGAACGCAAATACTGTCAGGTTGAATCATGTCAAATACTCACCGTTTCAGAACCAAGTGTTTCTAAACCCGTATAAGTTCTGTCAAGCTGCATAAAACAAATTCAAACATTTTCATTACAAAATCTAAAATAAAGGTTATCCACGCGAGAATTCAAACCAACCTTGAGTGTGTGAATGACGTTAATTCTTTTGTTTCGTGTATCATGAAAATGTATTTGAACTCGCACAGGAAATTCTCCCCATCCTCTGCGTGTTAAATGGAACGGTGGCCTACTATAATTATACGAAAAAAAATTCAAATCTTAATGTGGGGTACAAAAAAAAGCAAACACATTTCATTGATATCACGCATGTTAATGTGAGCAACACAACAATCTAGTCACTAAATGCTATTACCAATCATTAGTTCAGACCTTCTAATGTATATATTTTTAATTTTATGTGCAAGGTATGATTAAAACTTTGGCCTAGATGAATTGCATACGTGCAAGTACTGTAATGGGCATGGAGCGGTACATAGTGAAAAATACAGGGTGCCCACCATGAGATGGGAACATTTGGAAAGTCCACCATGTTTTCATATCAGATCATACAAGTGCAATGCTTGGTGGAATAGAAGCAGAAGCTCACGAAAAAGGTTATGTGGAAATTTTGTAGTGAGTATCAAAGCCGCAATCAAATTTTCAACATGGGAATGCCGAGTGATCAAGTGCAAGTTGTGCAGTGGTATGCACAAGCAAATGCAAATCACATGGGAGAATGTTGCAGAACACATCGTGTAAGTCAGGCTACCGCCTAGATATTCTTCGTGCTATGCACTGAAATAATACTTTTTAATGAAACTCGCCTAGGTTCACTATCACTTCCATATTTAGTTATGTACGCATTGACTTTCATTTCAAATTGTATGTGATTAAAATGTTGAGATCTCATGGTGGACACCCTGTACATTTTGTAAACACTATGTACGCATCCCTGCTACTAACTATGCTTCAAGCAAAGCAGTGAACGTTTAAGTTTGAGCATCTCAAGCATCATTCTGGTCCAATATAAGTAGTTAATGTTAAACAGCAATTTGTTCTAAGAAGCCATCTTAATTCCCTGAAGAATGAATTCAGTGTGAAATTGTTTCAAAGAACACCAAAAAAACTAAGCAGTCAGGTGATCTGTGAAACCATGCGCAATGCATTGTGCAAGTCAGTGGAACCCCCTTGAACCATTTTAGGAACCATTTGGTTAGGCAGAGAGGATGGAATTTTAAGATTGAAAGTTAAGAAATTTAAAACTATAGATATGATATGATGTTTCAGTCTGGCAAACAGCACTTGCATGAAATTTATAAGTTATTGCAATTTAATAGTACTTGCGTGATACGTTAACTATTTGTGGTCTATATTGGTACTTCTCACCTTTATCCATTCGCGACCCCTTTTTAACCAAGAAAATTTTACGTTACTCCAGTATAAAGGTATATAAACTATGTATACAAATCTATTAAAAAAACTATATTTTACTTAAAATATATATATATTATAAAAAACCATATCTGTAAAACATAACACTCATTTTATGTATTTTATTAATGTCTGCAACTCCTTTGGGAGGGGGGTAGCTACCCACAGTTTGAGAAGCGCTAGTCTTTACAACCACAATATTAAATCAATGTATACTTGCGATACAATATCATATAATAACTCATAATTGACTTACCTCACTTCAATAAAATCATTTGGTCGATAGCTAGGATGAAGAAAAAACCACACCTTCTTAACAAAATGATCTATGGAAGGTTCTTCTTTTGGCCCACGAACATAAACCATCCATTTATGAGAGAAATCATCCTTTCCTTCTCGTTTATCATTAGTGATAAATCTGCAACAACACAAAATAATACTAAAATTGCCTTCATTTCAGATTAAATTCGCACCGACAGCGTCACAATTTGAACAAAAATTTTCAAAACGTGCTCTTTATGTAGTCTTAATATAATAAACATTTTGACTTGCTTATTTTAGCCTTAAAAGTAGACATTTCAAGTGCAGTATGGGTATCATTTTACATTATTTAAGAAATTTTAAAGTCATATGTACCAAAAGGTAGCTTACCGTGATACATTTCCTATGATAAGTTTCTTGCAAATTTTAAACCTAGCAGCCCGAACGCCTTCAGGAAAGTCATCATTGGAAGACAACGATAATTCTTTCTGTTCTGCTTTCTCTTTAACACACAGAGAGTTGGCACTGACTGGGTTCATGCAATTCTGTAGCAATTTCCAAATTGTAAACATAAGGAAAAATTGTTATAACATTACTTACATAGGTGCAATAAATTATTTACAAACGTGCAAATCTACCTTTGGAAGTTCTGAGCAATCATCCATAACACTTTGTTCCAGTACACGTATCTGTGTGAAGTTGCTACTTCCACTGTTACTTGATAGTGCTTCTGGTTGATGAGTTGAATTCTCCTTTGGTTTCTTACCCAAAAATAACTTTTTCACAGCCGGATGAACAGGCTGTGCTGTTTCTAGGCTCTATGAAAAATTAAAATACATTAATTCGAAAACCATGGAAACTTCTGGACTACATACTTAATTAACGAAACAAAGGTTTCACATAAGTTTTCCCATAACTAGCTTGTCCCAGTATCTCGATAAATTTGTTTTGAAAAAATACAGTGACTGGGTTTCATCAATAAAACAATGACTTTACTTACAATACAGTTCCCGGAGGTCTAGACTTACAGACAAGTCATAAGCTACAGTAGATTTAAACAGGAACAACTAAAATTCAAATTTAATATAATTTACCTTATCGAACGAAAACTTTTCTGTAGAACCGTAAAACTGTGATGCCACATATGCTCTTAATTTGTCCAATAAATTACGAGCTTGATATAGACGCTACAATTGAACAAAACACATGACGATAATATTAGCAGAAAAATCAATAACATAAGCAACGAAACTTAGTTGACACGTTAAAATTTCTTACATCACTGATAATCTCAACTTCCATTTCTTT
Organism: Cryptops parisi; assembly: GCA_034695005.1. Taxonomy (NCBI): domain Eukaryota; kingdom Metazoa; phylum Arthropoda; class Chilopoda; order Scolopendromorpha; family Cryptopidae; genus Cryptops; species Cryptops parisi. The sequence goes on along the minus strand of JAQIWH010000047.1, from coordinate 48,054 downwards.
TTCCGATATAGCGTTACCAAACTGATCCTTAATGATATTCTGAATTTTCTTTATCGTTGCTTCTTTTGCTATGAAATCAGAATTATTGATAAAAGTTAATTAAAACGCAAGTATCAAGTTGAAAAGTATCGTTAACAAAAATTAACACACCCTACAACTTTGTCGCATTGCAAAAAAAATGTACCATATTGTTCATTATAACATCAAAGAATTTATGGTTTTGACTATATCATAAATAGTAGACATTATTATTAATCCAACTAGTGACTAATTTAATGATCAAAGTCAAGCTTTTAATTGTAAAGTTTGAGTTTTTAAAATATTCGTAAGGAATGTAAAAACAAAACAAAGTGATGTTCGTTGCACTGAAATGAAATTTTAAAAATGCACTGATTTACGTTGTTTTTCATAAGTGCTCTGAAACATCTGCAAAAAAATACAAGTAAATCATATAGCACAAAAAAAAATAGTGTACTTTTTATTACTGTAAGTATTTTTGTAATTAATGTATGTCTTTTCATTATGCTTCTAAAAACACTTAGTTTCTCACCAATATTTTATTAAAAGTATATCAATATTGAATCTGAGAATGTTCAAATGGAACATTCTCAGGTTCAATACTTATAATGAACAGTTTCGAATGTAAGTGTCATAAAAACTCTAAAGCTATACAACCAACATATTGCTTGGAATTTAACTTTAAAATTAACACTATGAAATAATCGTGTTGAACTTGTATGAAAATGTCGTCCTTCAATATAGCATAAGTTCTACTGTTAGTTTTTATATATAAATATAAACCTGAAAAAAATATTCACCCTGACTACCCTGTAAGCAATGTTTATTTACGATCAAAATTTAAGTTGAACAAGGATTTGTCAACATAACTTTTTAATACGTAAACAAAAAAATAAATCATTCTCAACTTTTAAAAATAAAAATCTAGTGAAACAAACACCTACAGTAAAAAATATGACAATTTTAGTTATGTACAACATAATGAAAAATTAAACTTAAGTTTACATTACAAGACTTAAGTTTGTAATGACATCACTCAGTATCATTACACATAGAAGAAAGTAACATAACACCGTACGTATGTAGTTTACTAACCATCTTGTTCCACGACTCTCATTCGTTTTGAATGAAAATAAGCAATAGAGGTGCTTTGATAACCGTTCTCTACTTCTAGTGGACTACCCAATCTCTTGCATGCCATTATAGATCTCCTTTTGGACCCCACCTGTCACAGAATTGAAAATATATATACATAATTTAATATACAACAACTCCTTCGAAGAAATAAACAATTCGATTAATTATTTTACCTCCTTATCAACTAACAACCGTTAGCTTTTCCATGTTAAATAATACTAGAAACACTACAACTGATTGTCGCATGATTTTTGTTTACTACTAGGGATCTTTAAATGCCTCCTTTTGATAAACAGGTTCTTCGACCAAAAGCAAAAAAACTTTTCACAACTTTTCCGGTTCGCTACAAGTTGACGAATTAGTTCCAGGAGTCAGACAAATCTTTACTACTACTTTTCCCACTCTTCCAAGTCCGTGGACCGGCTTACACGTTAATGTACGTAACAGTTTGACAAATACGCAAACCTTTGTAAGGTGCTGTCGAGCACCATGTGCATTAAGTCCATTGAATGAATACGCGATGGAATTTTAACAACAGATGGCGTATGCTGCTGGAATTCGCACATTTTAATCACTTATTATAAACCAATTTTTATTCTTGTTAATCATCGTTTTGTTAGTGACGAATGCACTATTAATTAAGTTATTAATTTATGTATATATATATATATAGTTTATTGAATTTTAATAATAAAGATTGTTTATTATAGGAGGCCGTGTAGTGAATTATTTGTTGCTTAGCAACCCACTAACCCATTTTCGTTCAAAAACAACAACAAGCAAAAGTTGATTCTTTATTCTTTGCGTATCATTCATGTTTGACAACGATTGTTGAAGGACAATTTTATCGGTTATTGTTTATTTATGTAGGTAACCTACCGATACAAACAGGTATAGATTCTATGATTTGTAAAATGTACGTACTGTAATTGAAAATAATTTTACAGTGCATCATGTTGTGAAGCTGTCATAGACTGTTGTGTGTGAGTTAATGTTTACATTTTGTTTTTAAAAGCCTATGCAGATGGCTGATTTAGTAGCAGTGTGGGAAGTTGCTTTAGGTGATGGTCTGCACAGAGTTGAATTTGAACACGGGACGATTTCGGGCAAAAGAATCATCCGCATCGATGGAAAGGTGACATGCATTCGATTGATTGGTGATTCTGGGTCAATAATTTGTAAAGAGTATAGTGATTTTTTTGTATAGTGACAGTGATCCGGAATGACGATTGCTACACGATACGGACGGTACTTTCCGGTTAGAGCGGGCGCAGCTATTTGCTTGTACTTGGTTATGGGTTCATTTTGCAGGTTAGGTTAGGGAAACAAAACAAAATCATACATTTAATACGTTTCTTTGTTTTTCCTAACCTAACTTGCAAAATAAACCTATAACCAAGTACTAGCAAATCGCAACATCAGACTGCACTCGCTCTAACCGCAAAGTACCCATGATACCTTAGGTTCATGCATGATATGATAAGTATACCACCCCTAGTTATATAAATGGGTGGTGGTGATATACCATGGATTTGGCTATACCATGGCTCTTAAATCTGTATTTAATGACTTCATTATAGTACATTTGTATAACATGGATCACATTATCATGACACAATAGTGATAATCCAAAAATTTAAGGCTCCTTAGCGATATTTCGAATAAAATATGCAACACCCCCTTTTTTAAAATGTAAACCAAGCTATTTATTAACATAGGGCACACATTTTAATGAGAATTGGTTATATGTGTTTATGAAGTCTATAAAATTTGTTTTGGTTTTTCAGGAACTTGTCCATCGCGATTGGATGTTCAAGCTGGTCGGCAAAGAAACGTTTGAAATAGGAAAAGCCAAATGTGTTATTTACATTGAACCCGTTGGAGGATTCTACTATTCGTACAAACTAGAAATCAATGGGAAAAGTTACAAAACGTTTACAGAAAATCAAAGCAAGATCATGAAAACATGGTCTTTCTATCTCGATGGCCAATGGTATCGAGTAGTATTAGGTAACTATGATGGATGATTGTTATTATGGGGTGTAGTTTTTTTAATCGGAGAGTATAGAGACTGAATTAATGTAATAGGTGTTTGCATAATATCAATATATTTTTTTTTTCAACTATAACTCAATATACTAATATTTTTTTTTTACCAGAAAAAGACACGCTTGACATTTGGATGAATGGGAAGAAAATGGATACAGCGGTAAGTCTAGATTTCTTCTGTCCCAAATTATGGTATACATTTGGCTGTTTATTCTGTCTCAAATTGTGATATTTATTTTGCTCATATGCAAAGCTTTTTTTACTGCTTATGGTAGGTTTTTCAACTTAACGGAACTATACAAATGTATTTAGATGTTCATTGATGTAAATTAGATTGTTGTGCTGTATCACATACATAGTGGATATGGGTAAGCGTCCTTCATGGCGAATGTTGCCCTTATTTGCAGCTCAAGTTGGCCATTGAACTTTTGTTGTGGCTGTAGCTGCAATATTTCATTATGCTGATCAGCCATCAATTATTTTGATTGAATGTTTATACTATGTGGAGCACAATTTTCTGAAGCTATATGTTCATTATTGCCAACTGTTGTCATTTTGAATTATTGCATGCATTTTGACACAAAAAACAAACAATTGCAAATTGCGCCAACTAACTCACATATCAGAAAAAAAGTGCTACATTTAAATTACTATAAGCCAATAAAAACTCACTTTTTTTCTACATCTGTAATCAGAAAGTTTTAAATGAAATGTAAACCATGATTTGGGATGGAGGGTACTTGAGGGAACTATTATAATAATAATTGCACACTGTCTAATTGCCCAGAAGCATGTATTCAATATTTTATTGAAAAATAAAATATTTTGTTTTTATTTATTTTATGCAAAATGATTGACCAAATTGCAAAAATTTTCTTTTACTTTTAATACATTTCTTAGTATGCACCTATGTTTATATGGATTTTTTGCTTTGTTTTGATGCATAGTATTTGCAGTTAATATTTGATTAGACCTTTTAGGAACACCTTGTATATATTATTGTCGTCGAAAAAATTGAAATGCAACCCAGATATTTTTCTGAAACCCACTTGTACCATTAAAAAACATGCTTGTTTGTTTTTATTTAAGGGAGAATTTGTCGACGATGGAACGGAAACGCATTTCGAAATTGATGGTCATTCAGCTTACATTAAAGCCATCAGTAGTGGAAACAAGAGAGAAGGATTAATTCACAGTCTGATTGTAGACGATCGGGAAATGCCAGAAACCATAGAAAGCTAAGTTAATCATGTTTAAATAGGAAACACTTAGTTGAGTTTGCTTGATTGTATCATAAGCACATTGAATGAGTTCCCATTGTCGCAATAGTTTTTATTAATTTAATATTACTTTCGTAGCAAAGCTACTTTGTGCTGTTGACAGATTAAGATATAACTGGAAACTATTTTTATACGTCATGTTAACGAGTTTCAAATTCTAAAACGTCCATCAAAGTTGTATGTATATTTTGTTGCATTATCTAAATGTGTTTCGACAAGCAACAGTGTTTTCACACAACTAGTCATTTTGTGGATCAAACCAGTGCTTTTATTTTTAAATAAACGTTGAAATTGAACTCGAGTCTGTTTATTGAATTGTTGCGGGTGAATCTTCAACTTTTGAAAAGGTCTTTTATTTCCGTGTGAATTTTGTAATTATATTTTTTTTTACCCCTTTAGCTTCTGAAATTTGCAAGTTATAATTGCATTCCCCCAACTCATTAACTAAAATTTATATAGCCTAAGCTGTAAATCGACCTTTGAAGTGCGGTATGAAGTGAATGTTTTGTGAAAAATTGATTTTATTTTTTATTTATTTATTAATGTTGTTTGTGCTTGGTACCCAACAGATGTATTGATTTAGAAATCTTATTTTATTCTGGGTGCCAATTTTTTTCTTTTTAACAAATAAAAATTGTATTTTAAACTCATAGTTAAAAAATAACAAGAAAAATGTTTTTAAAAATAAAAACCTATTTTTACTGACCAAGTACAATTTAAAGAAAATTTCCCGTTTCACTCTCTTTATGCAAAAGGCTTTCTCAAGGACAAAAAATATGTTGTTTAATTTTTACCGTTTTTCTGTGCTGCTGGTATCCGTTTTGTGATCTTGTCTGTTGTTTTTCCTATTAAGAAACCTTTAGGAGGCGATAAGTTGTAAGTTTTGCTTCAAATCGTACCTGGTCAGTAAAGGCAAGTTTTGTTAAGAAAAATTGTCTTGTTTTAGTAACTATGAAATGAAAATAACAATAAAGCCCCTTGAAGCTTCGAGTGTACCACCAAGTGTGGTGCAGTGTAGTGAATACACTACACTGCATTACACTGCATTACACTGCATCTATGCGAGAAAGTTTAGGTGCTCTAGTGTTTTTAGTCTTTATTTCAGTTGGATTGCTGTAAATAAATGAAACGACACTGGGTTATGACTAAAATGGACTATTGCCTACAATTTCCTAAATAATACATTGTATAGCCTACTGTCTTTCAAAAACTACTGTAAATTAATGATGATTAAATCGTGAATGTAAACAAATATGAGTATAAAAGAGGATCCCAAATCAGATTGCATGAAAATCTTTTTGGGGTTACTTCCATCATTATATTGCCAATTATAATTTCTAGACCTGTCATTGTTATTACTTGACAGCTATGTAGTTGACTTAATTTCATATTAACAACTACAAGTATTTGAAAAAACAAAACAACTTGTATACAGGGAGTCTTCGATTTATGCGAGTTCCGTTAATGCGATTTTGTTATTATTTGATGAGAGCAATCCTTCTGAAACACCGTTTTATTTTATTTATTTTACATTCGCCTGTTAGCGGTAGCTATGCGCGGTGTTATGCTGGAAATCTTTTAAAAGCTGTAGCAATGCGCTCTGTTCGGCAGAAAAGCACTACAAAGCTGTAGCTATTTGCTGTGATATACAAGAATGTTATAGTATTTATTTTAGAAACTAGCCTTATATTATGGTAAATCAGTGAGTGAATAAATCACGTGATTTAATTAAGTGAACTTTATACCCCTTACTAACTTTTAATAACATTCAATTATTGTACAGTACAACTAACTACAGGGATATTTTTTTATGAAAAAACAATACAGTACATTTTTTTTAAACACTGCACAAATATTTTATAGATTTATTTTAATGTCCCCTCATGTGATGGTGTCACCTTTGGCTGTTCGTACCTTTCTAGTGACTTTACTGCTTTAATGTAGCGAGAACAAAGTAACGTCAATGTTTCAGGACAGTTGTCCCCAACCTTTTATTTTTATTTCGGTCACGGCACCCTAGTAATACACTAAAACAAAATTCACGGCACCCCTTTTAAAATAAAGAAAATCAGTCTTACAACTACTTTCTTTGTCCAAACTAAGTTTAGTCAGCAACCTAATGTTAGAAAATGTAAGTTATTTTTATAATAAAATTAACATATTTTTAACAACTTATTAGTGCATATTAGACATTTAGAAAAATCTCGAGTACGACAGCACCCTGGTCGGAAACCACTGGTGTAGGAATTAAGCTGTAATTTAGTGTCAGCTTAATTCAAATGTTTTATTATTATGAGAGTGTTAGAATTGTTATTACACAAAATTCAATAATAATTGAAGCCTGATGTAAAAGGATGTTAAGTAACATTTTTCGTCAAAAAATGTTACTAGTTGCAATTCTACCTTTCGAAGTCATAATTTTGAGCAAAATAACAATATGTGCAAAGATATTCGTGCAAAAACTGTAAAATAACCCATAGACAGCAAATGCTTTAAAGGCGATTTCCTCGAAATTGTAAAAAATGCTACTTTACACCCTTTTACACCAGGACTTTCGATTACAGTACCTTGAGATTTCAATGGTGGAATTTTGGTAATGCTTATTTGTCCACGTGTTCTAATGCTCTGGCTAGACTGAAATGAAGTGTAAACGTTTAAGACAACATTTTTTATGAAGATTACCTGCTTCAATGATTTTTTATACCCCCATTCAAATCTGTGATGATTTTTGTAGCCCAGTTGTACAATTACTGTATCCTGGTTCATTTGTGTGAAGTTCACATCTGTTGTAAAAAAAAACAAAACAAGATACAGTGTAATGAACAAACATTTGTCACCAAGGCATCCAAATAAAAAGTAAACAGCTTCTGACTAATACACACTTTATTCATGTCATGATTTAACGGTATGACATAATCACGCTTGTGCTTGGGATGCTGTACAATAGATATGTTGCTTTTTTCCACTAGTGATGTGCAGAATTCCGTTAACATTAACAATTAAGGATGCCACCTTTTGTTTACTTAACGAAATCAAAAGGACTTTCACACAGACTGATATAACAATGATACCATGACAAAACGTTCAACAGTACCACCGTTCCTGCCATCTAGTATAAGTTTCAAGTGGTTACTACTTATCTTACATGATAAGATCGATGGCAATTCTTTAGACCATCGAATTCATTTAGAAGAATACCTTATATATACATGAATTACCGTACAGGAACAATGAGTCATCTAACAGACTAGTTGAAATAATGTCAATACATGTACAGGTAGAGATGCCAGCTTTAGCTCAAATAAAGCTAAAGGCAGATCACCTACAGTCAATTGAAGATTGATAGTTTACTACTAGTTGTACCAGACATATCACGATAACCAAGAATGAGCTAGGAAATAAACAAAAATACTCTATAGCATATAATCAGGGAATCACATTCTAATTTTGGTTGTTTTTGTTTGTTTTTTTATATGTACACACACATTGTTTAAAGAATAAATGAAACCATGGAAGTGCTGATAAGTCTTGGGCGAGTATGCACGAATGTTTATATTATAATATTATATGGATGGAAATTATAGTAGGACTTAGTAGGGATTAAAACAAGTTCGATAAAAAATAATGTTATTATTTTTTTTCTGTCATTGTTTGTTTTTTGTTTGTTTTTGTTTTCATAAAGTTGGAAGAGCGAAATTTTTTTTTTCAAGAGGCACAATTTGCATAAAGATTAAATTTAAAATGCGATGAAAAATAACTGAAATGTGACAGAGGCGATGTTGAGAAGTTACTGCTTTTACAGGCACGAAATTTTTTATATACATATATACTGTATATACGAGGCAAATGATATTGGAAGCACAAAGATGAAGAAATATTAGTTGTAGTAATTATTGCAACAGCACTTCTATAATGTGATTAGCATGAGTTTCTGAGCGTTTAAATAGTTGTTTTGTTGTTTTTTTTGAAGCAACTAGACAAAATGTTTCACCTGACAATTAGATTTTTTCACGACTTAATTTAAAAACAAAAATGTCTTGTCCAGTGTTGAATGATTGTGTTCAACGGAGAAGCACAAAATTCACAAAGACATGAACAACAACACCATGAAGAACAAATGCACTTGCATTATATATAATCCAAATTTAAGCCTAATTTGTCGTTATATGCAGTTCTGAATTATATTTACGAGAGCTAATTTCAAGCTGGTAGGCCTAATTTGATAAGCCTAACTTGGTAGGCCTAATTTCAGAATTATGAAACCATATTCATGTTGAAAAGTTATCACTTGACAGATTTCATTAATGTCATTTCTGATCAAATTTTTTTGGAATTTTAAAAAAGTCGTTTCTAAAAATTAAAATAAGAAACCTTTTTAGCTAATTTTGAATGCTGCGCTGACAAACTGACAAAAAAAGTATTTTTGTAGAAGTGGAAGACAGTATTGCGAAGTTGGTTGAATATACCCAGCAAGCAGACGAGTGTACAAAGTATTGCAATAAGGAATAAAAACCACACAGTTATACATATATATATATATATATATATCTCAATGTTGTGTTCGTTGAACGTTATTATTGCAGCTTTCACAACATATTGTACTAAAATTAAAACCATGTGATGTATCGATGACCAACATTTACTCCACCAAACAAAATGTCACCATTCACGCTCTATATAGCTATTAAAAGCATGAACGCGAAGCATCAAAGAAAACATAAATCATTACCAAGATTGAAATATCACGTTATATGACTAACGTATTTTTTGGTATCGAGTAGTTACAACATTACAATTTTCCAGCAAAAAATCATATGATGTACAAATATGATATGGAAGCTTATGGTAGTAAAACACATCATCACTTGTGGAATGTAATATTAATAAAAACAAAACACGTATCATTTTTTTTGTGTGATTTTTCTTTTACATGACACAAAGAACAAGGTAGGAAGAACGTGGCGGAATTATTGCCTTTTACACACCCTGAAAGAAACCGACAATTGCAAAGAACGCATAATGCCAGCGAATTGAAACTTGCAAAACATCGATGTACATCCAACTGGTGAAGAAAAAATTGTACCCAATGAAAACTAATGATTGCCACATGATTTCATGTAGTACCGTACTCAACTTTTGGTGTGCTAAGTAATCTTAACGAATGCTCAAATTTTGATGGTGGTTGCAACTTCGTCATCGAAAAGAAGCTTGAGTTAAAGTTAAACCGTCTGGTTGACAATGCAGATTGTGACAAATATTTTTTGTTCAATTGAGTTTTTTTCGATTATTAAAAAAAATTACATGACACCATTAGTTTTCAGTAAAATGGTGTTGAAGATTTTGTTAAACGTTTTGAAAGACATTTAAAGACAGATGATCTAACTCTTAAGTTAGGTTTGTTATACATTGAAAAATGAGAAAAATTCTGTATCTCTTTGACAGTAACTTCTCAGGTAAAGTGTGAACTTTTCTGTTTCGTGAATTTGAGAATTCGGATAAATAAGATTTAAAAATGAAAATAATTTTTGTTTGGTTTTTTTTTTTAGTTACCTAGAATAATTTTTTGTTTTTTTTCTCACTCGGTTGGTCCCGAATTTCTAACAGGTGTTACAGTATACAGATTTTTTTTTACCTCATACCTCGCGCTTTTTTTTCCATCAACATGCTTTGGATTGTGACACAAACAGCGGAATTTTCAATCACAAAGACTTGACTCCCACTTGTTTTTTAAATTCTACAAAAATTAAAACCCGTGGTTAAAAATTATAGTATACAGTGAGAGTGCAAAAAAATTCTATCAAGTGCTCTTCGACACTAAATAAAAAAATAGGATTAATGAAAACAAAATGGTAACTTCACCATGTTGTACACCTTAATATGTACAATGATAAACCCAAATATGTGGAATATATCTACCATTACACCTACAAATGACCATACGCTACTAAGGGGGAGATTAAATATGGTTTAAGCTAATCTTGTTTATCACTGGAGAGCAGAGAGCAGAGTTTTATATGTTTGCTGCACGTTTCAAATCGAATTTGGTTTTCTCACGTGCCAGCATTTAAAATCATCCCCGAGTTAGAAAATAAGAGTTATTTTTTTTTTAAATATCGTATATTATATACACCCTAGTAAAATTGTCAACAAGTCAAACAAAATTCCTATGCCAACGACCTTTTAGTACAATCAACAGTCTTATTGATTTATTATTTTACTTATATATATATGTATTTTTTTTTACTCTTTTCTGGAAAGTGTTCAAGAGAACAACAGTGAGCATCGGAAGAATGAGAAAAAATCATGCAAACTAAACCCGAGTAGCGAGGCACTCTTTATATCATTTAAATATAGTTTTCTTATATTTTTAAATGCAGTCAGTGAAAGTTGTTGGGCTTTTCACCAGAATGTTGGAGGTTGGACCTTTTTTTATTACTATGATTATTTAGATTATGTAACTGTTTGTAAAACTGAAAAATGATAATCTATTATTTTTTTGTTTCACCACCTTGGAGAAGACTTTACACCTTCACGATCATCGGAATTGACCAAACTTGCTCACTGGCAATGAAGTACGAATATTGTGTTAACACACAGGGTTGCACAACTTGCAAAGGGAAACGGGCTGCACGGTTCCAAAGAAAACAAGTGTTGAGCCACATAGTCGATTTTTATTGTCAATTAACATAGATTATTTTTATAGCAATTTACTAAGAAATTTCTTTTTTTATCGATACTTTGTTTAAAATTTTTTTTGCACTATCAGTCATCGCAGGCCGCATAGCAAGTCCAGATGAGCCGCATGCGGCCCGCGGGCCGTACGTTGTGCACACCTGGTCTGTAACACAAACAACGTAGATTAGTTTTCTACCATTCCACAAGATATCAACGCATGGCCTAATATACAAAGATATCTTGTGGAAATTGTGCGTTATCATGCCGAGGATTTTTAGTTTTTATCACAAAAATGTTACGTACGAGGATAAGTAGAATAAATAAAAGTAGCATATAGTTACTCCCTGTTTTACTAGCATGACAGATGGGATAAAGCCAGCTTATATTGAGCTACTTCTAAACAGTGACCTTTGTTGTTGTTTTGTACATAAGATGATGGAAGCATTAGTTTCTTGGTGCGTTTTTATACTGTACATTTAAAAACATAAATTGAAAACCATTTCCCTGCTTGTTTGTTCGATTTGCTCAAAACTAAAGTTACATTTAGTTTTCTTGATTCCATCCATTTAAATAATAAAAAAATCGTTATTACCGTTTTTTTATCCAACCTATTTTGCCTGGGGGATACTTTGCATATTTGTGCAAGTGCCATGAACTTTGTGTTATCTTTAACTAACAAAGTTGGAAGAAGAAGAAGAAGTACAATTGGGTTTTTTTTTACACACTCGGTATACTCGGCTACAAATGTCAAGTTTGGTGAAAGGACAGATTTATATGCTCCACACAAAAAAAAAATCCAATTGTTTGTTGATTTTCTGTAAGATTCATAAAATGGTATGTTTTATATAACAGGTCAAGGCAACATGTAAAACAGCACAACATGATATTTTTTGTTTCAGTCTAAACCTATCGCGCACTAAATATTTTTTACGATATGTCATTTAAAAGTATTCACTGTTGCATTCATCCATTAAACTAAGCCAAAATTTTTACATAGTAGTAAAAAATTCTAATCGCAGAAAGCCACACAAAGCAAATATTTGTTTTTGTTTTTTGCTCTATCAAATTAACTCTAAAATTAATTTTAAAAAGCGGACGTTCGTTTCAATAATATCAATCACCTCAATTTCTTTATATAAAATAAAATAAAATAAAATAAATGAAAAAAAATATTTATACCGGAAGCGTGTAGAAAATAAAACTAAATTTAGATCAGCCAAATTTGGAAGACTGTATAGAAAGGCCATTTTGACTAAAGATGTTTTAATAATAAAAAATAGATATATAAAAAAATACTTTCTACCAAATCATCCTAATCAGAGCCTCAGTATTTGTTTTATCAATAATAACTGCTAAAACAAAATTAAAAATAATAAATTTGCATACATAATATAAATGTATAATCGCTTGCTGTTATACGTATTTTGTTTTGTTTTTAAACCGATTATTAATACCAATTATTTTGGCCTCACTTTTCCATTAAGCTTTTAAAAACCAGCAAAAGCTGGTTGTCGCATTCTTCCATTAACTTCGTACATTATGACAGGAAGACATGGATATCTTTTTTTTTCCCATGATAGAAACAATAGTTGTACAAAATATATACTTTTGACCCAGAAAACATCAATTAGACTCTAAGATGGTTTCATAAAAATAACATTCAATAACCTATAGTATATATATAAACTCATAACACTTTCGATATGCAACATGTGATATGAGTAAATGGATATCAATAACTAGGAGCGTTTATACAGTGTTATGTTTTTCATTTCTCTTGTATATTTCTTCTTTTACATTTACATCATTACAGCATTCGTAATGCTTTATACCTCTAAAGATGTGTGTATATCGTATAACATCAAAGAGCTTTTTTGTGTGTGTATTTATGTTTTTTTTTGTGGTGTACAACATCACTGAGACTATTCTAAACTACAGCAACATGAAGTTTTGTTTTTTTTCTACACCAAACGAACGCTAGGCATAGGACTACATTCAAAAACTTCGTTTAGCTAATGCTAGAACAATACAAAAAACAGGTTTGTATATCTAAACACAAAATGGAAGACTTGAGATTGTTGTTCTCTGCAACCGTGCAGAAGAATTTCTACCCATCCCCAAACCATTTCACACGCATCCCATCCCTATCAGCAATTAGTGTACCGAACACGATTACTTGCTGGAATGTTAGCATTTTACAGGTTCTGTCCTAAACGATCCATCTCATCGAGTAGAAAGTCGATGTCGCTCTCGTCCACAGCCTGGTTGGAAATGATGTTGCGGAAGAAGTTGGGCCAGTGGTCGAGTGGTTGGTAACTGATCATCAGTGTGCCTGTGTTCATCATCATGCTTTTCAGCTTTGGAGTAATCTGAATTAAACGTATTTAAATTAGATTCGGTGTCAACACGGTTTAGTGTCAAAAAGGAATTAATAGCATTGAAGTCACTTAGGGGGAAGAGGTACAAGGAAGTTAACACCAAAATGACTGTCTACAAAATGTTTGTGCAGTGCTTCAACACCAATTTATAATTTTTAATAATAATAATAATAATAATAATAATATAAGTAATAAATCTTAATATAATAATTTGCTTGTGTTTGTATGTTTATATGTCTGTCACACCGAAATGAAATTTTTTTTGCAGCTGCAGCTGCTAAATTATTGCTCTCAATATAATACACTAGAATGATGTCATGTTGCCAAGCAACATGAGCTAAAATGTTTCCGTCATTGTTGACGGGCATATAGCTAGTATAAGATAATAAGTGATAAATTATAAATATGAATAATATAATAAATATAAATAATAAATATAAGTACAGTAGTCAGTTTTAGTTATAACTAGAAAACCAATTTTCGTAAGCTTAAATGTACTGTATCAATATGAACACAAAGCTAAAATTTTATGTCATACAATTTATTTACTTTACATTCGCTAGTTAGCTTTAGCCAGAGATCTTTAATATCTACGCTTCGCTACGTTTCTGGCGCTGAACGCCCGCAAATAAAAATACACAAATTTAAACAAGGAAATGAATTCTGACGCATCTCGTAGCGAAGCGTAGATATTAAAGATCTCTGGCTTTAGCTCTACGCGGGGTTATTCTGGAAAGCTTTCAAAAGCTGCAGCAATGCGCTGTGCGCGGCAGAAAAGCACTACAAAGTTGTAGCTATTCGCCGTGTTATATACAAGGAAGCTGTATAGAAATAGTCGTACGTTAGAAACTAGATTAACTTTAAGGTGAATCGGTGATTAAATGACGTGGTGCAATTAAGTGCGCCCTACATTCTTCACTAACCTCTTTAACATTCTAGCAGAAGTTAGTACAGTGGAATTCGGTTATTATAATAACGGATACTGTTATCTCGGCTAATGTTATCATTATCAAGTGAGTCCCATGACAACGTTTAATGTTTTATTTCCATTGTTTACATTGGTTCCATTGTATACATTTAGAATAACCGCACTGTTGTATCAACCCTGGTGACGCCACAGATTAGTGGACAATATTTTATAGACAGTTACCCTGATATTTATCAATACTAAAAGTGAAAAGTAACCCCACCTCTAATATATATATATACTGAAATCAAACCAGGAGCATCTTGCTTATATAGGATGTCATAAAAACTGAGAAATTTTAAATAAAATTTGTATTAATAATATTGTGAAGAGATGCATATAGCGTACTAAAGTGTCACAAATTCACTTACGTGTAACCCAATCTCTACACCACTTATAAGCCTGCAGAAATCAAAATAGAATTCCACCTCAGACCACACTCGTTAAGCATAACAATAAGTGTTGCTTTAATGACTGCCGTTATCCAATAATTTTGTACTTTTTTTTTGGCTGAAACCATTATTGCAGCACGGCGTGTCTGCAGTTATATGGCTTATCAGTGCTGCTATTATATGGCTTATCAACAACTATTCAACTTGTATAGTTGTTGGTCATGACTGAAGTACCATCACACTATGGGTATGTTCGCGAAGCACGCTTTTTTCGCTTATAAACGTGCAAAGATAGTCGATAAGTCTGCCTAATTTACATAAAACCTATATTGTCTATCGACTATTTTTGCACGTTTATGAGCTAAAAAGCGAAAAAAGCGTGCATCGCGAACATATCCTATGTTAAAAAAACACCAAAGGTTGTGCCAATGGAAAATAAATTTGATTTAAAACTGCAGAGCTTTTTTAGACACCCTCCAGTGTATAGCATTTATATATCAATGTATAATGCAATATACTGTATATAATCAATGCATTCAAAATAAAATATATAATACAGTGAAACCTCTCTAAAGCGAACATCAATGGTTTCTTAACCCGTAGTCGTTCAGAAAAGTGGTCGCTTAGTAGAGGTACACGTATTATTAATATTAAATCAACTGGCTCATATTAATATTAAATCAATGCAAAAAAATTATCGTTGTAGGAGGTAATCACTTAATAGAGGTGTTCATTAATAGAGGTTATATTGTATATTGAATAGTTTTAATAAAATGGGTACTTACTTCTCCCAGTTGTTTGATTCTCTCTGGTCCATGAGGCATACTTCTCAGGCGTGGAGGAATGTACCAGAAGCTAACATTGGTGCATTCTGGTTCCTAAAACAATATTACACAATCATATATTACGTACTAGATTAGTTTCACTTGTGAGTGAGTGATTTGTTTGTGAGCTGTGAGTGATTTGTTTGTGAGTCGTGAAAAATTTGAGTTAAGAGTTGTGACGTCATGGGTGATGGAAGACTAGTTTAAAATTAAAGAAAAGGGAGTTTTATATATTGTCCTGTAAGACAATATATAAAGTGTGTTCTTAAAAATAATGTTTAATAATGTATATGTACTTGGTTTTAAATTCTTCAGACACATAAATCCAATACGAACAGCAAAACAAATATAAACCATTATATTGCAAAATTAACAATCATAAAAATAAAAATCGAAATAAAATAGAATACCATTTCAAGCATAACATATCGCATATAAAACAAATAAATGCGTAATAAAAATTGCACTAGTCATAAGCTGAGCAAATATATCAAACTTTTCTTTTAAAATCTATTCACCAACCTAAAAATTGCAAATAATAATCAAGCCAGATGAATAGCTAAAAAAAAAACAATTGTCTAAGCACACTTTACTGATAGACCACTTACAGGAAGTAGTAGATAGAATTTATCCTTTCGTTCTTTAATCTTCTTCACCATGTATCTAGTTAGAAACGATTAATTGTCCAACATTAACTCCACGCGCAAATTCTCTACTATAATATTTCCTTATAATTTTTTTTTTAAAGCTAAGCAATGCTAACTTAGATTTATAACACTACAGTAACTGTGTATATATAACTTCAACCATTATAATAAGGATATCATTTTTGTTTCTTTAAAAATTCCAATTTTTAACACTACGACTATATATATCACATATTCATATGAAACAATGCGAATATACATTAATTTTTAACACTATTACTACATCGTTTACTATAATTCTCATATATTCGAATTTTATTTTATTTGATATTTTAACACAAAACATAAACTTATATAGTTGACTAAAATGATATTAACATGAAATAATGTTAACTAAACATATACCATGAAACGCTTCACAAGTATTCATTAGAAATGATAAAATTTTAATACAAAAATTGTAATACAAAAATCCACTCAGATACTTACTCTGTCAACTCGTATAACCTGTCAATGAGTTTTTCATATCCTGAGTCACCCTATAAAAAAATATCAAAACTTACACCAAATTTTGAGCAATTTCTACACAAAAGCGAAATTTTATTGTAGATTAGTTTAAAAACGTAGAATTTTCAAATAGAATTTTAATTAAAGAATTTATTAGAATACCTTGGAACGCCACATGAGCCATAGTTTGAAAATGTCATTATGACGTCCACACTGTATAACTTTGTCTCCAGTGTCGAAGCACACATCGTAGTGTTTATCTTGTTGGAAGAGATATTCAGCTGACATTTGATTACAGCTGAGAAGGAGACCCTAAGCAAAATTGTACAAATTATACCAAATGACCAATAATACACCATCGTTTATAATAATGTTTAAAAGATTTCATTTGTAAGATGGTTACTGGTGATTCTGTATAACTATAAACAAAGTACACGTGTTAATCTTTCCTTCTAAAATGTATTCAATGAAAAACCATCTTTGAAAAAAAAGGAGCAAAAAACCATATAACACAATGTTAAGTAGGTTTTCAATATCTTTGTTTTGAGAAAATCTCGTGAGATCTCAAGCCAAAAAAACGCACAAAGCGGGAAAACCTCTTAAGCGGGTTAGTGTGTATTTTCAAGAACCATAAAAAAATTTGTAGAACGAGGCAATTCATATTCTGAGATGCGAAAGAAAATATTGTTTCAAAATCTTATTTTCGTAACTATTTTTCATTTTCTTCTTCCCTACTTTTCTCATAAGCATGTCTAAAAATTCGCCATTGTTCAGAATGGGCGTTGTTAGAGGGTAGGGGGAGAAAATTCTAACGTTCCCCTTTTGCTATCTCGATGCGACAGCTTGCTCGGTGGCAAGTTTCACTCGAGTGATTTGACTGGGAAAATAGCAAAGTTGAGTCGATGAGAAGCCATTCATTATGGTATTGTTTCGTTCCCTCCCACATCCAAAACGACATCCAGGTTAAAATTATGACACTATAGATGAAGCAGTTAAGACACGTCAGAGCTGAATAGCAAAGAGGGGAAAAGTGTAAAGAGAAAAATACTTGGGATGAGAAAAAAAAAAGTTATGATGATGACAGTCATTAAGAAGAGAAATTGCGGACCTACTACATTTAGAATGAAACACAGATAATCGACCCAATAATTTGACAATTTTAACCCGTTTTTTTTCCATTGGAGTTTATGCGTTCGAATCGAAGTGAACGAGGTGGAAGGATCAATCATTGTTCTAATCTAATTGTGTTGAATCGATAATCGATGTTGAGGTCGCGTTTTTTGAGTTATTGGTTTGTAACAGTTGTAATAGTCTTGTTACATACTATAGTAATAATGGCTTACATAACAACGCAAAGTATCTATTAAATAGTTTTACATTGAATACTGTGAAAAATAATTTACAGGTACTTGTACATATAATTAATGTATAACATAAAATATTTTCAATAATTATGATTATACCTTTGATTTACTGTATTTGAGTTGAACCAGTCTCACATGACATCACAGTATACAGGATGTATATTAAAAGTTCGTCAGATTTTAACAATCCATATCAACATGGGTGACATTAAAGTATACAGTGTTCCTAAATGGTCTAGTCAAATTTTAACCACAGATGTTAAGCATCAAAATAAAGCAAACAATTCATATAAACATGGATCTGAAATGCTTCCATAAGTGAAATCACGTAAGTGCATAAACTAATTGTTTCTGTATGTACGCAAATCAGTATGAATTTCCGGACCAATGTTTATATAGACTGTTTTCTTTGTTTTTAAGTGTAGTAGCTGTGGTTAGTATACCTTTTAAAAATACTCTGTATTTATTGATCTGTAATGTCATAGGTTTACTGGTACATAAGAAATTCATTTTATACTAAAATAGTTTTTTTGGTGTCAAGCACTTTTGTTTTCTATTTAAAAATTCACAATTCCCTATCCTGAATATCATATTTGAAAAGACCGGTAAAAAAAACTTTTGTTTTTTGTTACACGAAACATTTCCACTATGAAAGTAGAATTCACGATAAATGAAAGCACATGATTAAAATAAAATGCAAATCAAGTTAATCATGATGAAACGTACGCCAAAATATTATGATAGAAAACGCCTACATCAGAAAAATAGCTGATGTAGGCGTTTTCAGCATTAACAGCTTATTCGCAGAGGTTCATAAATTTCCACTTTCAATTCAGCACTGAAAAAGAAAAATCCCGTATAAATCCCATACTACAGCAGCTAGAGGACTTCGTTTTCACTACTGTCACAATTGAGTGCATGTTCAGGGATGCATCCAACCCGAACAGGATCATTTTCCCACTGCCCAACTTGATACTACCCATGGGAATGTCAAGATGGGAACCCACAAAATTTGCAGCCTATTTCCCTTCCATGGCGTAATGAATAGAAAATCTTGCAATAAACACTAAAGAAAAAAACCCACCACACACAAGTATATTATAAACAATGGTTAAACGTGTCACTCACGTCCTCCTTGAAATGAATTGTTGAGCATTGGAGATGAGTTCCCATGAGTTTGTGAGGATTCCATGTCACTGACTGAGCCCTACAAATGACCAAAATTTATTGTTAGGGTTACGCTTGCATGAAATTCCATAAATTTCAACTACATATTAGGAGTGCTGTTATCCCCAAAATATATACTGTACATATCTTCGGCTAACCGATCTATACAGGGTGTTCCTAAAAAGTCTAGTAAAATTTTTAACTACAGATGCTACGCATCAAAACAAAGCGAAAATTTCATATACCGGAAATGCATATTCAGTTTGTATGTCTCGCACAAGCTTTGAAAGAACGTGACTTCAACCTGTGTCACTTCGGATAGAAAAACTGGGACCCATGTTTATATGAATTGTTTGCTTTGTTTTGATGCGTATCATCATCATCGGTGGTTAAAATTTGACAAGATCTTTTAGAAACACTTTTATACCATCTTTGTTTTCCAACTATTCGTAATGATTATAATTATATATAATACCTATTATAAATACCTTGATTGTAATTATATGATAACAAACATTTACACGTTAAATAATTTCTTTTACATGATTAAAAAAAAATCGTAACATTAGTTAAATGGTACAAACATTTACAGACGATTGGAAATTTATTTAAAAACATGTATTTAATCATTAAAAAACATTATTGTGGGAACGTTTTTTTTCCAATAAAAATATTTGTTGTACGAAAATTACTTTTCATTACCCTTTAAACTGTCGTTCTCGTTGGTCTATAAATGCGTGTTGTTAAATGTTTCTTTGAAGAAAAAAATCCCTGTTAGTGATACCCTATTAGGCCACGACAAAACCCATTTAAATCGGATTTCAGCCAAGTCGACGACGATGTTCAATTTCATTCTTCCAGCCCATCAAATTCGCATTTGCATAGAACTAAGCTACGTACAGTAATCACTTTCACTCTCACCACTGAAGAAAAAGATTCATCCAGTAAAAAAAATAAACGTAAATAGAACTCAAAACAACTTTTGCAGATACAACTTTTATCGTATAATTTGATAGTACAAGAAAACAAAACATCTTTTCGAACTCAATAAATTTTTTGTCTCTCTTTCAAATCATTAACCCAACTTAATATAACGCTAACTCTAGTCATTAACTTGTAGGATGTTAATCCTGCATAACAATTTGTACTATACTCATGTTAGATTGGAACAAAAGTTTATAATGTTATCATTAAAATGTTATTACTTTTATTTAAGTCCACGGTTCATTAACTCGTCGTTTCGATAATATGGAGTTTCGTAATTGATTTTTTGGAGAATGCACAGTAGTGGTGGTGTATCATATTTTTTGTTTTGTTATTATTATTTTTTTGTATAACCCGAGCGAGCTTCAGGTGGCGAATGGCTCAGTTTAATTCCAGAGTTCATTACGACCAACGTCCACCGTTAGTGCTGCGGTTCAAGTGGAGTCGCAGCTTGCGTTTCCAAACAACGATTATTAAACAGAGATTGAGTACAGCGTACAGCCAAACTCGATGAGCCTTCACAGTCGTTTTTCGAAAATAAAACTGGGTTTGATGAGCTTGTTAGTTCCGAAAATTGGATTCGAATGAGACTGGCAGCTATTAACTTAGATTTTAGTTCAATCCACTTATGTTTCTAAATTTCGCACTTTAATTCTCCCACCTTAATGAACCTTAAATGTAGCAATGAAAAAATTCCCCCACCCTGATGTACTGTTATCAATCATTTTTGTTTTACTTGTGATAATGAAATAAATTATTGTTTTCTAGTTGATTATTTGTGTATTTTCTGTTGAAATTTGAACTTTTCTTTAACCCATAAACCTTTTATTTAATAATACTATTAATTGACAGTACGTATCTATTTTTTTATTAATTATATTGCATTTTCTGAATGTCGTTTTCTACAGTTTTTTTATTATATTTTTTGTACTGTTTTAATTTAATCCTGTTGATTTTAAAAATTAAGTTATTCAGCTGTATTAACTCATCGATCGTTCATACAAACGTAATGATCCAACACAAAATTCTAAAAAAAATTAGTGTAATATATTTCAAATATGCTAAAACTAGATCACCCTGTACATAAATAAACACTAACACAATTTTTTGAAAAATTAAATTAAACAAATTAAAATAATGTAAAAATATGGCATACACATTTCATAAATTACTTATACAGTATATGGCATTAACAGCACTTCATAATAACATTATTCTATACTGACTGCATATAAAAACAATATGAGTAATAAGTAATAATTTACAGAATTCAATATTAAACGTATAAAAATAACTTACCTTTCAACTCCAGCCATTCTAGTCCTGTATTTTTTCGAAAGTAAACATCCACCTCCCCATGCAGCCTGTAAAATAATTTATCCCATTTATACACACAATAGTATATTTTATTAAAATATTTTATTAAAAAAAAAATAAACTTATAAAATATTCAACCTACATCTACATGAAGCCACAGCTTGTATTTATCGCAGATATCAGCAATAGGGTTGATAGGATCAAATGCCCCCAACACTGTAGTTCCGCTCGTTGCAGTTACGAAGAACGGAACATGGCCTCGTTTTTTAGAATCCAATATGCACTTCTCCAGTGCTGCAGGGATCATTCGACCCCTTAAAAAAGTTTAAAAACAAATATTACAAACTGGTATATTATGATAATTTATTAATCGTGTATCAAAGGATGCATGTATCAAAAGTTACGCAAGAATGTAAGTTATAAAAACCATCAATAAAGTCAAACGTAAACCATCTCAGCAGTAAAGCATCAGCGTAATGCAGTGTAGTGTAACACTTCACTGCATTACATTGATGCTACGCTGGAATCTTTTAGGTGCTCTATTGTTTTTATTTATATTCAAGTTGGATTGTTGGAAATAAATGAAACGACACTGCATTTATTATACTAGTGTATTATGTTATGATTAAATGTACCATTGGCTATAGCTTTCTAAATATCACTTGTTAGCTAGTAGATACCAACGACTCATGGTTTCCAATGTAACATTGGTTCAGATGGTTTACATGTGGTTGCATAGTTTCCAATGTAATTTTCAAATTTCATTTCTAAGTCAATGGAAATACTACCATTGTAAATATCCTTACAATCAAAATGTTATTATATCCCAAACTAAACAATTCCATTGTAATAGCTTTTCGAGTATTCCCATGAAGCCACTCTTTGATTCACCATGTACAAGTATATGAAATTACATGATAAACTCGTCAATTGAAAAAGAAAACATGTTGACAGACTTCAGTAAAAATAACATTGTCATTTTTTTGGCAACGTTAATGTTACTACAGTATTTTCCCAGAAGTTGTAAAGCTACCAGTGGGAAATAAGTGACATGATTGATGACGTAATTTTAATCGCAGTCTGGGTTTTTAATCGTGAGGTATAGCGCTAGTTGTAGTAGTGGTCGTCGTCGTAAGGTGAAAGCAACCATAGTGATTTGAGTATAAATCTCGAAGTCTATTATTAATTACGTTCCGTTTGGCTGAGTTTAAAAAGCTTTAGCATCCATTCCACTATGCGGGAGAGGTAATCGAAATGCTTATGAATGGTTTTCAATAAAATTCTCTTGACGGAAAGCACCAACCATCACATTTATAAATGTCGTTGGTAACTGCTCGCGGTCGAGTGCAGCCCCTTCATAAATGGACCAAAGCGCAGTTACCCACAACTTTATTGATATGGAAGAAGACGAGGAATTGCATTTAGACTCTTCCATACTGTATAACGACGACCATTTGCAAAAGTGCCACAGAAGAAAACAATAGCAATATTATTTTTTCCAAACACTACATTAAAATTAAACTATGTATATAAAAGGCAAGTCGATCTCTGTCTGTGGAAGAATGACAACAAGGAAAACACACTTAGCACGCAAGGAAGACCATAACAACATTACAAAATAAAGGGAACAATATTCTCACGTGTTATAGCACAGGTTACCTATCATGATAATCTTAGTAATTTTATAATAATCTTGATAGATTTTTCAACTTAGTAATTATGTTTATTTGACATTTGCTTATTTTAAAAATATTTAAAAAATATTTACCTTTCATCAACGGTCACGTGAACAACATGGTCCGTTCCAAAACCCATCACAGCTCCAGCTCCTTTGATGGAATAATGACTCTATCGAAATTAAGATTTTAATCGGAATGAAACTCCATCTCGAAAGTCAAATTTTAGTTTAAAATAGCATCGTAACATAGTATCGTATTAAAATAGAATTTCAAAAGAAAATAGGATCAGTGGTCATTAATCAAAATAGTATGCCGTATTCAATGACATAAATAAGTTAAAATGTCAAAGTTGACGAAGTGCTGTAACTTAGAAAATTACATTTGAAAACATTAACCTGTAATTATTAATTCAGCTGTGCATTCTATTAATTTAACTGTTAACAGCTAAATTGTTGACTATAACATTGCGTTAAATGACTGTTTACAATACGGGCACGGCCATTATGCATTAGCTAACAACCTAACAAATGTATTGCAAATTGTTATGCTGCTGATTAATGAGACATAATTATACACATACAGGTCAATTCATGAAATCAATTATGAACGAAACATGATTTCACCTATATAACACTTTTGGTTATATCAATTTATACAGTAGTAATCTCTTTGTACAGATTCGAAATGAAAACACTGCAGTTTACATTGACCTCCACTGTATTAACTTTTCATGTCTTGAATTTCACAAACGTGTATCAAATTTATATCGAATCATTATAAAACAAAAAAGTTGATATCAACTGAATCCACCTAGCAACGTTAATAAGTTGGTTGGCTGGACTCAGGTGTTTTAGAGAAATCATGATTGTTTACAATTGGAGTTTCCAGTTTCCAAACCCAAAAAAGTTGAAGTTTATAACTCTTAACGAAATTGATGAGAAACTTACATGTTCGGATGTGTACATGACTAACTGTCCAATGACAGTATTTCCTTTTTCTTTACATGTTGGATATATCTTATGGCGAGCTGCAAGGACTGCGTATAAATTAGATATTGAGCCACCTGTAATAATAACAAATAATTGAAAAACTGCGTTTATTCATAACCTCTTTTACAACCTCGCAATTACTGAAACAAACATGTGGAAATATAGTTTTGGCTAAAATATGTTAAGTGTTTATTTGGATGGATCGGTTTTATACTCTCAACAATGAATGGCTGCTCACGTGATGACGTAATACACTATAATAAGTAGATAGTGTTCTGTGTATAAAAAAATGTGTGGAGGCTTGAAATGGCTTAAAATGTAACTATATAGTCAGCAAACACTTTTCGAGAAAAAACGGACCCTTCGTGTGCCAAAATCTCAGAATTGACTGGACGTTGATCCGTCTAAATTTTATACAACAAAATGTTCCACGACCCTAACTTAAGTTCAAAATTTTAACACTATAGGTCATCGGAAACCTACCCAAAAAAAGAACTAAAAAAGGTGGAATCACTTCGACTTCAAAGTAAGTTAAATAAAGAAGATTAGAAAATTAAGATATTTACCCATTACAAATTATAAAACTCATAAATTATAGCTACCATATCATTATACAGAACTTATCTTATTTTGTTTACCACCCAGAAAAAAACGTAAATCACCAGGTTAATTTAGTGTATCTCTTACAAACAATGCTTGGTGATTATCGAAATGCATAAAGTTCTTGATGATGAAAGAGGAAGAGGTTTGGCCAATGAGCAGAGTAGAGATAATGCAAGTCAGTTTTTTTCAACACTTTTATATCGTTAATGTTAAATTGTGCTAAAGACCCTTCTCTTTTGTTCAGCATGTTATCTTGATTAACATAATTCACCACAGATAGCTAATGGATTTTGGCCTGCGGATGAGGCTAATGTGGAACACTAGTCTAATGATTTTTTGTTAATGCCTATGAAGTTATCTGAACTTTATTGATACGGTATGTTATATAACTAATGATTAAAATATCCAACACAAAATATAATTATACCCAGTTCAAAGCATGTTGGCACTAAATATGTGTTTTTGATTAAAAAAGATTTTTATTATTTTTTGTTTTGTTTTAATAATAAAACTATTGATTGTACTGTCTAACATTTGAGCTTTTGATATATTAAATTTTTATATTGTTTAAACCTGTTGAGAAACTTCTGGAAAGTATATACAGTACTATACTTTTCTTTGTCACTATTACAATACTATATTTCTTTTATAGTTCCAAAAAAGGGCCACAGCTGCAGCTGATGACATTCTCGTTCAATCCAAATTTCATACAAACGTCATAGTATATTTTTTTTTTTTGTCAACTCGCAGACTAGTCATCACGACACGTCAGGAAAAATGATTAATGAAGAAACAAAAAATACTAATAAAAGAAAGAGAGAGGCATAGGGAAAAAACCATTTAAATCGATAGATGGTTTAGACAAGCCACGGATGAGTGCACGATATTCATTTTTCATTCTCATTTCTTTTCACTTTCTAAGAACCTTTTCTCGCTCCACTCTTGCATCAACAAAAAGTAAAGTGAAGACATACACACACTCCATATTCTATTCATCTCCCTGTCAATGAAATGTGATTGCAAGAAAGATGACTCTCTAGGAGAAAATCGAAAATTATATATGCCTTTTGAAACCTTTCAATGATGACAAGTTCCACGCTTCTACATTTTTGGGGGAAAAAAAAGGAAGAAACTGCGACTGCGTGTGCAACAGAGTTAAGAATTCAGTTAAGAGAATTACAAAGTTAAGTGAATATACAGTGTGTCCCAGCCAAGGCTAAGAATGTTATACTCTAAAATCTAATATAATAGAAATTCTGAGTTTTAGATATAATAACATTTTGAGGAAGATCTTTCGAATGATGCTATTTTCATTAACCTTGAATATATAGGTCATGCCTACAACTCTCTTAATATGACTTGATACCTACCACGCATTGTTTAAAATTTGACAATAAAATTTTTTGAAAATTAATTTCAAAATCAATGAAAATAGCACAAAAGACACACCCCACTCTCAAAATGCTATTATATCCAAAACTCAGAATTTTCATTGTATCACCTTTTTGAGTATACAATTTAAGAACCTTTGACTGGGACACTTGGTAGAGTATATGTGTGTGCGCGTTATCTGTCTAAACATTAGTTCCGAAACACCAGGGTGAGCCTAAGATCACCCCAAATTTTCGTCATAAACGAAATTAACATTATTAAATAGTATAAAAAAAATATTTGTTTGAAAAAAAAAATTTAAGAAAAACGTTAACAAAAGATATCTCAACAAATATCTCTCAAGAACAAAAATTGTAAAAACTCAATGTTGAAATTAGAAATACCAAAATATCGAAAAATCTGTACCGATTTACTCGATGCTAAGACAGACCAACATTACAACTTTATGCTGTTTCAATAAAATTCTTAGAAGATAATTTATCCGGTCTAATAATAAGCCTCTACGTTTCAGATTAAATTCAGGAGTGAAAGTTTGACTATAGGGAAAGGGGGTATGAAAACGAGGAAACAGGTCTTCAACTTGGTGGCAAGATCCGTCTATCTCGGTTGCTGCAGCAAAATGAGCTGCACTTGTCACACAATATATACACTACTAGGTAGCCTAGTAAACGTTGTAACGTCGTCGTCGTTGTGCTTTATGTAAGTTCTGTGGCTGCAAACCGGAACCTGTCAACGCGATCTTCATCGGCCTCTCTTCCCTGCCCATCGAACGCTATCAGCAGTCCCTGAGGGGAAATTACAACACCCTACCACCACTACCACCATTACCCTCCCCCCATCATATCTCCCCTTCTGCATCACCAAGTATTTCAATTAATGACAAAGATTTTTTTCTCTTTTACTTTTCAAATACATATACCCCCTCCCCTCCTCCATTTTCAATCTTTCGTTTATTCAACCCACCGCAAAGAGGAAATCAAATGTTGGCCATGGAAGAGGATGTGGGGGATGTTTTTTTGCTAAAACAAAATTTCATAACTTCAAGTTTTTAGTTACATGCTTACTTAAAAAGTTAGTATTTAATTAATACAACAAAATGAAATATAAAATATGAAAACAAATTGTGTTTTAAAAAATACAATTTTTTTTTTGGACACACCTAAAATAAAATTTGCTTTTTAACAGCAATAATATTTAAGTTATTATTTATTAAAATAGTCATTCTTAGTTATATATATTATTTATATATTCATTATGTAGTAGCAATCACTATACGATTATTACAGTATAATAAAATGGAAATTGTACCTGGAGCAAGAATGCTGTCACCGGTAGGCCATCCGATGATTTCACGCATTTTCTGCATTGTCACTTGCTCCATAAGAATGAACACGGGAGCTATTTCGTAGGTGAACCTTTAAAAATAATGAAATATATTTAAAAAAACAAAATCAAAAAAATTAAGAATTTCAAAAAATAATTATTATAAGTATACAACTCACATGTTGGTATTGGAAGTTGCTATTAACCATTCTCCAGCCAATGAAATGATGTCTAAACCGCTGGAAAGCTGGTTGAAAAAATGAGGGTGACCTGTAATGTAAATATAATAATACAATTTTTCAAATAAAATATTTTTGTAAATAAATATTTGACAATATGATAACATTAATCAGTTTTGACTTAAAATTGAACATCAAATTTATGACTACTATGTAAATAAAAGTATACAAAGATCTATTTAAATAAAAATAACATGTTGCACAATATGTTAAAACGTACTTATTAGTTTTAGTTTAAAATTGAACACCGAATTGATGACTTGATACTAGATTATGTAGAAACAGGTACATTAAAAAATTGTAAAACATTCTAGAACTTTCAAGAATCTTCTAGAAACTTCCACTGTGTGGCAATGTCACTGTGTTTTTACTAGCGCCACCTCACAATGTGTGAAAATGTCAAAACTCGTACCGAAATCGACACTCTAAGTGTAACAAATATTGCGAAGCAATATGAGTTAAATGAATAAATAAACTTCCCGTCATTTTTGACGGGCTATTTACTAGTATTCTCATAAACGACTGTAGATGGTAGCATACGTTCAATTCTCAGCTCACTCACATACTCTCAAACTCACAAGTGAAGCTACTACAAAGAGTATAAAAAAATAAAAATTTTAAAGTTGAAATGAAATAGTGTGACATGCTTCCTAAAAACACATTTTAAAATTTAATGATGTAATCAACAAAACCAGAATTTCGTCTTAACTTTATTTCTATTACTTCTTAGATGTCAAGTAGTGAAGGGAGAAAAAAATCAATCTATCGGAAGACACTGTGGTGGCAAGTGAACCCTAGTTTCCTCTTCTGTGACGCCATCAATTGTGAAAAATGTAGAAAATGACATCGCCAGCACCAGAAGCGCAACTTTTTTTGTTGGCCACGCGCCAAAAAGAGATAAAAAAAATTTTCTATCCCTCACTTTTTCTCACTTCGTATATGCTGTTGATGTCGGTGAAAAATGTCTAATTTTATTTTTTTTTTGGGGGGGGTGTCTTATCCTTCGACGCCTTCCATCTCGCTTCAGCATTTCCGTTTCTTTCCCATAATTCGTAGAAAAAAAAAACTTTACCTCGAAACTCAGATGAAGCAAATGATTGTTCAACTCGATCCACTTACAAAAAATTCTTAATTCTATCAAATTGTGTTTTGTTTTTGTATCTTTTTTTTTAAAAAAAAAAGTGAAACCGTCATTCTGAATTGTAAGTAACGTAACGTGGATTTGAAGTCATGAACAGGCTAGCTTGAGCATTTAATCTCAAATTGTACGAATTGTGTTTCACCGTTGTATTAATAACAACACCAATTACAAGTTGAGTAAAATATCTAGTGACCAAACATATAAACCGACATAAACAGCAAATTAAATAGAAAAACAAAAAAGCAATGCGATAAGAAATTGAAATGTAGAAAACCGTTCACAGCGACAAGACTATTATACAGTATGCATCACAAATCAGACTATAACAAAACAACATTAATTTTAAAAAAAAATATTATAAATATATAAATATTCATAAATTGAAGAGCTTATTTCCAAAACGTTTTAAGTCCATAAAATACAATTTATGTGAGTTTTGAATTATTCCATTTTCGATTTGTGCGATTTTGTTATTCGATTTGTGCGATTTTTGGTCCATCGAACTTTACAGCATAAACGTGGCAGTACGTGGCAGTATACGTTCAATTACCAATTCACTCGCAAAAGTCACTCACAAGTGAAGCTAATATAAAGCTTACAATAATAAAAACATAATTGCTTTTCTGCATAACTTTACACACTGCCGTAGAGAAAAGCGAGTAGTGCTTTTCTGCAATACAACTAAAACACCGCCTTATAAAAACTACACTGCAGAGCAAGCATGTCAGTACAGAAGACAACCGCGAGTAAGTCAAAATAATAACAAAATATTTGTTCTGAATATAAAGAGATATTATGACTTTATTTATTTAGAGATTTTAAGAAAGATTTAGAATGGATCTAATTCTACAAGCAATAGTTCATAGTACCTTTTCAGTATGTCAGCACAACGGATTGGTATTAAACATTTTTATTAAAAATGTTATTATATTTTTTGTATAAATATCTTAGATTGATAAAAACAAAAAAAAAACTGTAAAAAGATGCTATAAATGTCTTAGATTTACTGTGAAACTTTAAAATTAGGAATCTTTGGAATCTTTAGATTTATTTCTTGAATTAATCTAGTCTCCATATCTCTAAATATCTCCAATCATCTTCTTCGAGCCATTAAACGCAAATACTGAAATCAATTGACACTTCGAACACTTCGAAATTTTTTTATCGGAGAATTGAACTCTTTATCAAAATTTAATTAACGAATTTCGATTATAAATTCCATTAAAACTTTTTACTTTTTTCTTCATATTTTCACTAACCCGTATCATTCATCTTATTTGCTTTTAAAATGGCAATCTTAAAAAACTTTAAAACGGCACAAAAAAATATTAGCGCGTACATTTTTAGGTTGATTAAAAATTACGGTTATTTTGCCGTAAGCATTTTTTTCAGTGCACTACACAGGGTTCTCTATTACTTTAAGTAAAAAAAAGTGACAGTGATTGATATATTAATTAAAATGCAAAATTTTCCTTTCAACATATAGTTGTATAATATTTTTTCCACGTGGAAAAGTGATAAGAAAAAATTAGTGTTTTTCGCTTAAAATAAGCAAAGTACATAATACTGTAATGTAATACGTTGGAAGTAGATATGCGCAAAATTATACAACGACTAGTTGGTAACCCGTGCTATATCACGTGGACGTGGAGATATCGTTTGCTTTGAGTACACTCGTGTTGTTATGATTTTCTTTGTGTGCAAACTGTTTTTACTTGTTGTCAATGGAAGCATTCTTCCACGGACAGAGAGAGAGACAATTGCAGAGTTTCCTTTTATATATTTTAATAAACATCATTTTAAAGTAGTTATATTAGTAAACATCTTAACTAGCATGGAAGTAAATGCCCATATACGTGAATTCATAATGCGTTTAGAATTACCTAAATAAAACTATTGTTAATAACAAAAATATTTTTCAAAAACAGAAAATAATTTTATTTATGAACAAGTGAAGTGATAATGATTTCACATGTTTTTACATGAAAAATAATTATCGTTGGGCTATAATTCTGTAATTCCTAAAACCAACGTCAAGAGATTTTCAACCACAAGAGGCTTTGATGATGAAGCTTCATTTAACTAAACAACATTCCCCTCTTGGCTTTAATCCTTTTTTTAAAAGAGAAAATGACCTATGGCGGGGGTTAGCAAAAAATAAAGAGAAACGAGATAGAGAAGAGTGAAGAAAAGATTTCGCAATCTTCGTTTTCATTGAAAATTTGCAAAACGTAAGGGCGGAAAAACGAGAGAAATTCGACGAGCACGATCTCCGAAGTTTACCCTTTTGTTCGTTGTGTCCGCTTGGAAGGAATCGAAAAATGAAAAACTGAAGTTCGTGAAATTGAAAATTATAGCGTAATGAATAGAACACAAAAGCATCATGCTCGTCTATACAAAAGCCTTGCTTTTGCACGTAGGCTGCATAACCAAGCAAATGCGGAGCATGCGCTAAACGCAAAATTCAATAAGCCTACCTTCTCTATAGGCCTAATGCAGTATTGTGATATGCCTATCATTTTAAAATGCCTATATTTTATATGCACAAATAAGCGTTGCTTTCCTTTATTTGTACGTAGTATAGCAAACTGCAAAGCTGAATAGGATGCGTCTATGGCATGTAAGAAAAGTTCTTACACATAAAATCAAATAAGCCTACTTCCTGAAACACAATAGGCCTAATACCACTTTTTCTAAATTTTTACGTAGTATAGCAAACTGCAAAGAAATTTACACATGAAATCAAATCAAATAAGCCTAACGTTAAGTCTATGCGCAATAGTTTTTTGTATGTTAAGAAGTTCCACAAGCCTACGGAATCTGTGCCAATATCATGTCTATATTTATGCATGAATATACTTCATCACGGTTGTACATAAAATAGAATAACTGCAAAGCTAGCTAACAAGGTGACCTGAAAAATGGTCGCATGAAAACAAATGGCAACATACGCACATAAAATAACATTGTGTTGACCAGGTTATGTTAAGTTAAAGTTTTTAGACCACCATGCTGATTTTCTGTGTCATTTTTCCATGACTTTTTGTGTGTAGACTAGTGCGACCATTTGCCTGAGAACAGTTTTACATATAACATCAAATAAACCTACAGTTAGGTCTATTGCGTACCGTTACATATTTGTTCAAGAATATATGAAATTGTGTCTATGAGAAAAATGTATTCCAAAATTGTGACATGTGTGAACAAAAAGCCATTTAATTGTGAATTAAAAATGTTAGGTCTTTGATGAATCACTATTCTTGACAATTGACGTTGGTCTGTGAAAACAACAACCACCCTCAATATAATTTATGCCAACAACGTCCGTTTAGTTTTCTCGCTGGGCAATTTTCCTTCCCGTTTCAATAGCGATGATCCTTAATGAGAAAATTATGCACTTATTAAAAGGCCATTCAAACGCAGCAGTGACGTTGCGTTTGACACCTCTCATATCAAAGTTATGAAAAATGTACAGGACTAAGTTGAATGTTTTGAACAAACCATCCTTTTTTTTATCAACACCCCCATTCATGAACAAAGTATATTTTTTAAATATTCAAATTTTTGAAAACTTAATTGCATATTAATTGCGAATTTGTATAATTCACTTACACGATAGAGATCATATGCAGTGATATAGTATGACATTCAATAGAAATTTAAACATGTTTTTAATAAAAAGCTAAATATGTAAGTTTCATTAAATCTTAAGATTTTACGATACTTAGGGGTAAACCACCCGACTTCGCTTGTGGCGCTACTTGCTTGTACTTAGGTTATAGATTCGGACGCAAGGTTAGGTTAATTAAACAAAAACATAATTAAGTTACCATTTCTGATTCATTAATCAACGGTTAATAAGTTTGTTTGTTTAACTAACCTAACCTTAAATACCAAGCGATTTAAAGTATAAGCAAGTAGCGCCACAAGCGAAGTCGGGTGTAAAACCACAAAGTATCGACTTTATTTTTATCATTGATAAATAAATTTTTATTTAGACTCACATAGCAATACCACGTATAACTAAATATGGTTTATTCTTTCTGCAATTGAAGGGCTCGGCGCAGTAACCGGTCAGCTCCAATGTTTAAAATTTCAGAGAAGGCATTTTCAAACAGTTCCATTTTTCATGTTACGCGTAAGTGACACAAATAAAACGTATAATGACAAAGATTTGAGAAAGAATTGGCCGAAATAATCTCACAATATGAAGTAACTTTCCGAGAAAAGATGACACCAGCTTTCGGCAAAAATTAGAGCTGACCGGTTACTGCATCGAGCCCTTCAATTGATCATATTAGGTCAAAAGACGTAATATGTTATCAACTATCCACCCAAAATTGTATAAAACGATCTTTCAATCCTACGGTAGCTCGCATTCAAGTAACGGCGACCGTATTATTTCACGCTGAATAAAATAAGAGCCTATTTTTGTATCGGAACCTATAATAAGAAAGATAGGACTACTAAGTAGTCCTAGTTTCTGAATGCACCTCTTTTTCACGCGCCATTTGCCGGACCCGAGTATTACCCAGTATGCACAAGTTCGTCGACCAGAAGGACTGGATTCGACAGATACAAACGACACGGCTTTAGAGGGATTTCTCTCCCCTCCTAGAGATTGACGTTGATGCACTTCGAATAGGTCTACATTAAAAAATCCTTTAACCTCCACAAAAGAGTAGGAAAAAAATCCACTCCCCCTATTTTGTATCATAAAATGGAACTTTACATTAAGAAGCTTCCAAGGGAGACTATGGAATTTCTTAAATCGTTTGCAAGAAGAAATACGTATATATCTTCAGACTGACTCTCCTTTTTCTCTTTTACGCTCGTCTGCAGTTGAACTAGTTGATGTTTTGCACTGCTATCCCATGATTCATGGAGCCATGACGGATACACGATGGCCTTCGGTCTCTTATCAATAATTGCGCCTGATGCCACCAATTACTTCCACTAAGAGTGACGACCAAGTGGCGCGAGAACTGTAACGTTCAGTCAAAAGACCAACCTCCTTGACAACATGACATGCCACAACAAGTCCAGTTATTGGAACGTGGCCAGTCGATAAACGATCGAATGTCCTCTTTGTTCTAGTAAAGTCAGCTAACCGGTGGTCTGCTGCTTCTGGTGGTCAAATCGGCATTCAACTATTTCATGTTTGAGATGTGATTTTTTGGTATGTCAACGCCACTTTACGGTGGACGAACGTCAATGTTGTTTTAGAATTTTAAAAACTTAACGTTGTGTGAAAACTTCACATTCGATTACAAAGTGTACTTGTGATATGCTGTTTACCAACCTATGATTTTTATCACTATATTTTTTTTAAATAAAAATAAATCAAATTCTTCAAAAAGTCATTTCAAAGTAGATATGCGATTACAACCTCGATTTCCTTCATTTCCTGAAAAACTAGATGGAAGATGTTTTTTCAGATTATTTTTTTTCTTCATTTTTATAAAGCTATATAAAAATATATGGCTATATATTTAAATATATATATTTTTATGGCTATATAGCCAGCTGTTTGTTATAAAAAAGTTAAACTTAGCACTGAATGTGTTTTTTTTCTAGAACAATGCAAAAATGTAATTTTGTATGTCTGTTGTGGGAGCATCACGCTAAAATAATTTAGAACAATTTCCACTTATACGATATCTAACTACGGACTTTGGTAATCCAACTTAGGATATAGAACTTATGTTATTTTAAAATTATAATAAAAGAATAGAAACATTCTTCGTAGAGATAACTCGTAATCAATGATAAACCTTTTTTTATAATATTTTATCAAATTGAATAAAATGGATCCTAATGAATCTTCTCTTAGGATCCTAAAAATTGGATCCAACTGTCATTTCCTACTTTGTTAAAATAAGCCACGCATTCTATAAAATACTTGGATTCAATACATTGCCGGTAGCATAGATAAATAGTTTAGATAGACTAAAGATTTGTATAAATTACTTGTATCGATGAAACCTTTCAAACTTAAAGACTAATCACTGTGATTAGCAATTATCATCATTTAATTCATGGTTTAACGATATTTAAACAAATTATAGGACGTTTCAGCTACTGTGCGCATTGTAAATTAATCCAACGCAAATTTCACGTCATTATCAATCGATTACTATTTTTTTGAACTCACATCAATAAAATATGCAAAAACGTTTAACACAGTCCAGTGCTTATTAGTTGAATGAGGAGATGGCAAAGGTGTCACAGGATCTCATCCATCGATGATGGATGAAGGCTCTCCCAAGCACATACTTTGGAGAAGGCTCTCGTTAATGCAAGAGCCATTGAAATCTAATTCCCTATCGAAACCGAACATCTTTTTTAATAAACCACCCCTTTTACTAGCAAATAAATCACCTGCCTTTTTTTGATAAGCCTCGATAATAATAGACTTTCAACACTTTCAGTCGGAAGCTTGCCAACCTAGGTCTAATAAATATTAGCTCTTTGGCACACGAACTATACAACTTAATCAATCTTACTGAATCCTTTTTTTTTACAACTTCTGTATTATTAAGATGTCACTAGAACAAAATTAAAATACTCTAAGGTTATAGTAGAACAGCTAAGACTAAATTCAAAACTTGTTTTGATATTCCTTTTTTTTCCCTTCAAATTCTGTGATGTGTAATTGGTGGTATGTGTGAAAGTGAATAAAATGAGGGATGGGTAGTAAGTTCTTCCCCTTGGTCCCAGCTGACGAGTTAGGCGCGAATTAAACCCGTAATCGATGACGACGACTATTCTAGTGCCTCTTGGGCTGAATTCCCCTATCGATGAAGTCCCTTCGCTTTAAGTTCGACAGAAATCCTCTTTTTTTTGTGTGTATCAGTGAAGGAGAAAAAGATCGAAAATGATACACTCTACTGTTCGAATTTTTCTGCTGGATAACTATATAATTGTAATTTTAAAAAAAAAATTAAATAAGCCTAAATAAGATGAACTGTCGACTTACATGTTATAAAATTCAGTACATTACAATGTAACTAATTTTTAAATTAAATTTATACAGGTACTTAAAAAAAACAACTGCGTTTTTGATAACCTATATTTTACAACCTCGTAATCACTGAACCAAACACGTAGAAATATATTTGTGACTTAAATATGTTAAGTGTTTATTTGGATGGATCGGTTTTATACGCTCGACAATGAATGACAATAAATCGACAATGAATGAACGGCATAGTGCACTATAAGCAGGTAGTAAACTATATACTGTATATATAAGAAAAAAACATTCATTTTTATGTACAACAATCTGTGGTGGCTTGAAATGACTTTAATTGTAGATGTATCGTCAACAAACACTTTACGAAGAAAAAAAGAACCCTCCGTGTGATAAAATTTCAGAATTTACATTGATTCGTCTATATTTGATACAACAAAATATTTCACGACCAATGTTCCAATGTTCTACGTATGTTCAAAATTTCAGCTCTGTAGGTCATCGGGAACCTACCAAAAAAAGCTCAAATATGTTAGATAAAGAAGTTAACTAACAAGTAAAGGAAAATATTGAACTAGCTAAAAAAAAGTCTTATCCACTATTCATTCCAACCTCCACAGTAATAAAGTCATAATTTTCTAACGCATGTCTCTTGTAAATAGCTAAACTAATAGGTTTACTTTCAAAACACCTACAGGATTTCTCAAAAATGTATATACACCATATAAATTATCAGTTCATAACACCGTAACGTCTGTTTTTTTTTTAGGTGAAAATTGGTCCTAGAAATGAGAAATGACACTTTTTTAAATGATTTCTCCGATTTCTGCTGAAAACCGTACCTCCTACAAGACCTACAGTAGATACACAATAATAGATATAAAAACAGATTGATCACAATACATTAAATTCACGACCTGCAGTTTGTTGACAGACTTCATAATACAGATGAAGCGACTTGAAATTGGCTGTTTTTGAAACCATAATAGCTTTCTGACGCATAGCGTCCGATCAACTCGTCGAATAAAGCTAAGAAAACAGCACCCGAATAAAATGCTTAGACTTGTTTACAGTCATTTTATGACGATTTATGTAATACTGTATCACTAATCCCAGCCATCAACAATATCCCATCATCCCAATAATTAATTACATCTGTCACCACAAACATGTTTCTATTTGTTAGTTCTTTATTTATTATGTACAGTACGGTAAGTTGTTCTTGATCTTACATACCACCAGCATTTAAGTCGTGTTTATTTATACCGTTTAAATAAGCATGACTTAAACGCACTGTAAACGTTTTACAAAGCATTATTGTAAACGTTTGGGTGCAAGTATAAGTTTACGAACGAGTTTCGTTCCTAACGTTTTGTTTGTTACGCGTTTTGTACGCTATGTATATCTTTCTGAGTACATTTGTGTAATTACATGTGTACATTTCTGAGTTTTTTTACGATAAGTACTGTATACAACAGTAGTTATAAAGTTGCAAAATCAGATATTAAACAACGCAAACATCTTAAATGTCACCTTGTATATTGTACAATCAATGCTTGTATTACTTGTATGTACATATTGATCCCTTTAGATCGTTCTATTAAAATAATAAAAATATAAATACATTACGATTAACATATACTATACATACGAATATTACATTATGATTAACGTATACATACGATACATTACAATACATAACGTAAAAATAAAGAAAATGATAAAAAAAACACGGCAATTTGTATGAATTGGGTCGTTCGTTATAGCGAATATTCGTGAATCGGACGTTCGTAAACCGAGATTAACCTACAATTATTTTAACTCAAATAGCTCGTAAAGATTGAATCAAATGATATTATTTAAATTAAAAAAACCTAGGGTGATATAATTTTAAGTCACATTTTTAAAATTGTTTAAGAGAGCCGTCTGTCTGGTGAGAAATTGTATACACACCATACTGAGCAACAAGATGATTTTCTATATTATGCTGCCATTTTCTGGAAAATCCAGGAAGTGGTACTAAGTAACAAGCTGAAAACAATTGTTATCATGGCCACTTTGATGTAAAAATGAAAATAAAAAAAGTGTGGCTTGTCATTATATTGCCCCGATCCATTCAATTGAAAAATACTTGATAAACAATAAGACAGAAAATAAATTTGTTTAGTTTTTATTTTAATGTGTTATGAAATACAGAAAAGTGAATGGCATACTACTACTACAGCCATATAATATTCGTCGTTAAACCCTACGCCCCTTCACGGCAAAAGTCTTTTATCGTCTGAACCGTTTATACTTGTAGTACTACTGTATATGCAAGAAAAATCATTTTGAAGTGGCATATCAGTGAACGCATATCGGCAAGAGAGTTTATACAGATAGAAGTGGAAGGTGGAAGTTAGGGAGTCCTCTTTTGTGTTGTATACGAGGGATGCAAACGGCATCGGGCGCCTCGCGGGCCATTAGCTTCCCAATAGATTGGTTCGAGTTGCGTGGGTTTCAAGTGAGTCATGGAGCTGCTACCGCTCTCGCGCTCGAACCCCACGCTACAGTGATTTTAATTAAAAATCAAGAATCGTGGGTTTCAATGGAAAAGTCGTCTTAAAAAAAAACACAACTCCAATTGGGATCCCGCCCGTCATTCTAGGCAACGATAAAGGACCCTAGAAAAGGCCACAACACTTGCACTTGACAGACATTCCAAAACCCTTACTACCCACCTACGATCCTTGACAGTGAAAATACTCAATGAATTCATTATTTTTTTTTTAACAAAATTGTACAAGCAACCGATCTGATCTTAAACACAAAATTCAATCTCTAGACTTATTGACATGTGTATCCTCAGTTTCGCTGAATTCACCAGGGAGTCTTATTAATTTTTGTTGCGAGATAGCTATTTGGCAAATCTTCAAACATAAATTTTAATGACGAGATTCAAAACATTATTATACACATAGAAGGTGGATCATAATTATACGGTATACAGGGTAATTTAGAATTGTTATTCCTAACATCAGAGGTGATGGAGGACATAAAATGAAACATTTTTTTCTAATCTGTATTTATATTTCTGAAAGTTTGTCGTGTGTGTATGTGTGTGTGTCCGCCTATACACGGCCACAATTTACATCCAAATTTCATCAGATTTGGCAGGGATACTTTTAATACAAAACCTAGGTCAATTGAAAAAAAATTTCGAAATTGGATCAATAATTCGTTAAAAAAATAATTAAAACCTAATTTGAATAAGTTAAGTTTATGACCACCAGGTAGCAACATTTTTAGAAGCCACTTAAAGGATTAAAGTGTGACATTTTTGAACAAAAGAAAAAGT
Organism: Cryptops parisi; assembly: GCA_034695005.1. Classification (NCBI taxonomy): domain Eukaryota; kingdom Metazoa; phylum Arthropoda; class Chilopoda; order Scolopendromorpha; family Cryptopidae; genus Cryptops; species Cryptops parisi. The sequence goes on along the minus strand of JAQIWH010000047.1, from coordinate 8,672 downwards.
AGGTCAACAAAAACCCGTTTGAGCGCGATTTTCAAATTCTTCTTCTACTACTACTACTTTGCAAACGACGGGAAAACTGTTTACTACGAGAAATGTTGTTTACTATCAGACTCTAACTGAGAAAAAATATTTAAATGAATATTCAAAGTCAATAAAAATAATACCAATAGAAAAGCTCCTAATATGCAAACAATGTTTGTCCAACACATTTGTTTGTCTTATGCTGTTTTCATAATATTTGGATGTGTCACGAAAAATGACTTACCCTGTATACTGTATAATTATAGCCCACCCTGTATGTTTATACAAATTAATGATATTAAAATCGTGCGGCAATTTTCAATATTTTATTAGTTATTTTTTTTTTAAATAATAACCACTGAAATGCTTGTAAATGTGTTAAAACCCTTAAAATGGTCACGCTATTTATTACAAATTTCTCTAAGAAATTCAGCTTTTTTCATGTTTGCATTTCAAATTTTTATAGACAATCACGGTCAACTTTTATCAACATCAAAAGAAAAAAAAAGTAGAAACAATTACAGCACAATTGGGAATCGATTGATTTATTTTTTCCTTTACTGTAAGCCTTCTTAGCGTGAGTTGCAATCCTCCGCTAACAAGACAGAATCCCAGTGGTGAATTTCCCTTTCGTCGGAAAAGATTGTAACGTACTGTTCGTAGTTCAACTTGCAAAGTGGAAGTATAAGATGAGAATTTTTCCCATCTGCCAAAACCCCCCTCATCCGGCTTCTTTCCTTCTTTTTCCCCTTCCCCCACTTTTTTCCCTATTTTTTATTCCCCAATCTCTTTCCCTTCAACTTTTCCCGCATTATCCTACCAACTTCTTGCTGACCATGGCCATTCATGACAAAAAGACACTCTTGAAGTGGCATGAAACAAAGTATAATATCTCATTTACCAAAAGCTATGATCTGGATAAGAAAACTGAATGTTAATATTGAGATAAAAGAAAGAATAAAAACGAAGAAAAAAAAACACATTTAAAAATCAAAAATTTCAACAAAAAATCCAACTTGTTAAGCTTGAAGAGCTTTACTTAAATCCTGGTTGTTAACATTCTTAAACGAGATTTTAAAAACAGCTTAAGAGCTCTACGTTTTTTATAACAACACTAGTAGATAACCCGTGCTATAGCACGTGGTTGTATTGTTATTTTTCTTCAAACTCATACTGTTGTGTTGGTTATGATTTTCCTTGAGTGCTAAATGTGTTTTTTGTCATGAAAACATTTCCCACGAACAGAAAAATGGAAAGATATCAACTTTTCATAAATATAATGTTAGTGTTGCGCATCAACTTATAACAGTTCTGTATAAGACTAAGTCAATTTACACAAGTTTACATTATATCACAAGCGTAATGACGTTTGTGATCACGAATTTGTAGCATCCCGTATAAGCTATGAGCAAAAATACCCAGATAGAATTTTATAGTGAAAATTGCATCGATACTTTCAACGCACAGATATTTTGATAATGGGTAAATTAGTCCTTAATTTATGCGAGGGTTATAAGTACGTTCTGTAAAAACCTCAAAAAATCGCATATATCAAAATTTCCCTAAAAAAAAAACTACCGTACATCGAATTATTCAAGCGTAAGAATAAGTGTATTTGCGCCATATAAAGCGACCACGTTATATTATGAAAAAGAAGAGGCAAAGCATTGTCACTTATCACCGCACAAAATCGCATAATATCTAAATTTTCTAGCATATAACGAATACCTAAGAAAATTTCTTCCGTCGCATGGGTATCTACAAAACTCGCATTAATAGAGATTCCCTGTAGTACTAACAAATGGATTCAGATGCCATTCGTTAGGCCTAAATTTTTTGTAAGTCTTTTCGAACAGTCTATTTTTATTTTAGTGGCCAAAAAAGCAGCTACTACTCGTACAAACTGCCTTTTAAGTTGAGCGTTTGAAATGTTTCATCTTTTAAAGATAACCTAACACACCATCTATTCTTTGTCATTGCAGCGTAATCACTTCCGTGTCTGATTTCCATGCGAATGGTTTCACGACCAACTTATTTGCGTTTCAATAGACCCAAATGGTCATCAGTGGCCAATAGCTCTAACAACAACCAAACTCAGTTCACCCGTCAGTAAAAAAGGCAATAAAAGACCGCAAAGCCCTTAGACACACAAACTACCTGACTGGGTATGAGACATCTTTGTCGCTTCCCAACCAATATTATTACCAGTCTTTCCGGTATTAATACCAAATCGACAAACACTCTACTGGTACCTTGAGGGTTTTCTATACACAATGTGAAAACAAGTACAAGCAGGAAAATGGATATAGGGAAAAAACAACCTAGTACTGTATACCCAGGGTCGAGGCAAAGAACGACCCATCATCACGGCAGTGGAACGACACATCAACGCCACTATTGCAAGAGCCGACACTCGAAAGGGCAATAAGTTATTTGGAGCAATAATTCGTAGAGTGAAATTGCTCTTACAATGTTGTGGCGTCCAACACGTTCGAAAACTAATAGCCCACTATTAAATTTTACTCAGCCTTCTATGGTTTCACTTGACGAAAATAGTGATATGTGGAAAACGCTGAGAATTACGCTAAAGCTTGGTATTTCAATGCTGCACATGCTACAAAGCACTGCACGTTGTTTATTTATTTGAAATTTTACATCCCATAGGAACAAATAATTTCAGCAAATACATTATACAACATCATGTAAAATATGTTTTTAAAATGTGTTATTGAAATGTAAACTTGGTAGCATTAGTATTCCAATGCTACAAAACATACAATGTATTTTTTTTAGTGAGAAACCAAAAATTATAAAAATTTGATAAAATGTAGAAATTGTATCATAAGTTTAGGAAGTTGCTTTGTTTTGATGCGTAGCAACAGTCGTAAAAGTAATTAGACATTATATTATTAACACTGAAATTTTGTCATTTCAATATAATGTCTAATCAGACATTATATTATGCGTTTTTAAACTCATATTATGCGTTTTGAAATTCATGCGAGGTTTGCACAGAACGCAATCCTCGCATGAATCGAGGATCTACTGTGTATAGACCTGTATTCAATCTTTAGAGTTCTATCATTCAAAAACATTTAAAAACTATAACATTTAGTTTTAATTAGTGTCACCCGTTATTTAAAAACTATAGACGATTAATACAGAAAAAAACATCGATGTTTGCTTCGGCACTAGCTATTTAAACGTTGAATTAAAAAGAGCTTCCTGGAGTGTGAAAACAACAATTCATCAATCAACGTTGATATTTAAATACAATTCTTCACCATCAGCATTCTTGTATTGCATTCCATCTGACTGACTGACTGTTGAAATATCGCATTGGTTTAGAAGAGCGATGCGAAAACGAGAGGGTACCACGAAATTAAAGCGGGCGCACACGCATGTTGGCATCTGTGCTTCCCCCTCAGACACGAGCGGAATGCAGGCAAACAAAGACAAACGAAAACTTAGGCGCAAAATCTCTGGTCATCAGTTACAGTTTACAGGCTACTAAGTTTTTGTTCGAACATAGACGAGGAATTTCCAATTACTTTTTGGATTACAAAAGGCCCTAAAAAAATCTTCATAATACAAATACCTATGTTCATTCTTTTCAGGCAAAAACATCATCCCCCAGTAGTTTATGCAAGACTTGCACGTAACTGACTTCGAACATCAACAAAAAAAAACTACCTATAGTTCGACAATAAATGTTATAATTCTTATATTCAACGACGAAGAACTTCGAAATATCTTTTGAAGATAAGTTGTAGTTGTTAAACCATAGTGAACTAACTCACTTTTTACAATTTCAAAATGCATGAAATGTTTAGTCATAAAATAGTTAAAATATTTAGTCATAATGTAGACATAAACTAAAAGTTATATTTTTGGATCAATTAGAGTTACACGGCACTATGAACTAATCCGAAAAGGTTACAACCCTTTGGTCAAATCACACGGAAAATCATCGTTTTATCAAAATGAAGTTTTTTGATTTAGTTCTATATGGTTTAAGAAGTACGATCCAGTTCTTCCAAAAAACGATTACTGCAAATACTGCACAAATTTGTCCTACCTGTTTTCACTTGATACTTTAGGGCATCCTTGCAGTCACACAGTAGCTGATCGAGGTTGAGAGGGTGTTCAGGGATTTCCAAATCCAGGACCTCCCTCAGTTGTTCAGGGTGGTGGAAATCCAGGATCTTGCACGACCTGTCATTGGTCTTCTTGACAAAGTCGAGCAAAATGTCCACGACGCGGACGAGAAACTGGCGAGTTTCTTCGTATTTACCTCTGGAGACTGGGAGGATGTCTGTGCAAATACAAATTTACGTTAATTTTTGGAAATTTGAAATTTTTGTTCTTGATAGCTATAAATTAGTGAACAACGATAAAAGGTAGCAAACGAAGCCCACCAAATACACATTCTTTATACAGAGCTATAAACCATAGTCTTTATACGGTACGATAAAAGAAAACTCCAAGATTTTCCCCTTTTTTAATTTCTCTTGTTACATTGAATTCCATCCGACTCTTAAAAATAAACCATACTAATTTATTTAAACGTTCAATTAATTATGTTGGTACTGTATGTAAAAAGTTTTAAAATATATACATTTGTTAAAAAAATGTATGCAAATAAAATTAGTTTCATGTTTGTTTGTCTGTTAAGTCTGAGCATGACATACAAACGGAAATTTTTTTGCGAAACTCTGTTATGATCAACTCAGCGAAAATAAGAAATAAGAGATTATCTATATTAAGATATTTATTAACGATTCGACAATCCTTTTTTGTACAAACTCGCGTATCGTCAAGTTTGTTTTTTTATGTTTACACTCGCGTTGTTGGAATAAATTAAGAAGGTTAATGTTTACTAGATTTGATACATACCCGTCAATAATGACAAAATATGTTTTGTTGTATTTCAAGTTTACATTCACGTTGTTATGGTGAACCCCCTTGATTTGAAGTGTTCTGCACATTTCAGGGTAATCCACTATAGTTACCAGTAACCAATTTTATGCGTCCTAACGCTTGGAATTCATGGGGGTTCATAACAGCATGAATGTGACAATATTACCCATTATACCTTTCATTTGGTTACCAGAACAACTCGAATGTAAACAATGATAAGTGTGGTAGAAAGCGGTAGCGCAGCCACCACCAAACAACCTAGTTATAGCTTATACAATATAGTAGGCATTGTTTATATTTTATCATTAATTTAATTTAATTAGGAAGAGAGCTGTGGAAGGAAGACAAACTAACGAACGTGAGAAGCCAAATAATCACGAATGTATAGGACTGTTATCAATTGTCTTATCCAACCAAACTGAAACATATATTACTACTACCTAGGTTTGTTTGTGTTGTCGGGTATCTGTGCTGAACCTAACTAATTTAGGCCTAAGTCTATTTTATGTATTGTGAAGTCTCTTGGTAGCTTATAAATCTCTTGTAGAAAAGTTAATTTAAAAAACAACGCGATGCTACTTTTCACAAAATTTCGTAAGCTTTATCTACAAAATTAAATTTTGATAAAAAAAAATTAATTTTCGAAGATTCATTTTTTAAGCGGATTCAGAATCGACTACTACCCTAGGAAAAATCCATGCAGATTCAATTTTGTTTTGTTTTTTTAATGAGCAACTTTTCTGACAAAGATTTTCAATCGGGATTGATACAATTAAAAAATTGTATCAATTCCAATTTCTAAAAATAAGATAGGCTTTACGATAAAATTGTATTTTTCAATCGAACATGTTTCATCGTTGATACGAATTTAGTTGAAAACTTTGTGATGTAAAATTTGTGAATCTGTAGGAATTATAAATTGTAAAACTAAGTAGACACACACACAAAAAATGGACTCGTTAATTTTGTCAATTTAAACATTTACGGTGGTTTCTTCAAAGTCAACACATTCTCCAAACAGGGTGTGGCAATTTTCTGCATAGAAAAATGTTTGCAAACCGTAGGCCTATGTTTACACAGAAAACAGTATTTTGCTATTCCATTAACATACATAGTACATTTTATAGCAACGTCATGCAAGTAGTCAGTACCATAAGTCTTCGCTTATCCAGAAAGTGCAATTTGAAAGATGCGACAGCTGTGGGTGACATAAAAGCAATGTGCCACCGAACTGCGAAGAGTTCTTCAACTCTAACAGGATAAACAAATCCTGTATTGCCACTAATGGTAGACGCCATTTGCAGCTGTGTAGCAAAACGGATGGGTTTAACCAACATCGAACTAAGTGCAAAATGTAATAGAGTTGTAACACCATAAAAACGCTATACTGTATATAAAAATAATCAGATTATCCAAAAGTATTTGCAATCATTATACAAAACTTATTTAAAATTAGATATTCAAAACCTCACACTATACTGTATTGTAACATACAATGCTACAATATAGTAGATTCACAACGCAACTATCACGTGAACATTAGACTTTTATACAGTAAATACTGTAATATAAGGGCTGTTGGTTAGAGTTGTCACAAGATGAACAACTTTGTTTTCCTTCCTGTTCTGTTTTGGTTTTTTTGTTCGTTTTTTTGTGTGGCAATTCTATCTTCCGACAACCAAATGGATAGCAAACGGATTCGTTTTTCTAGCTTGTTGGTTCTTGGTTTCAGTTGAGATAATCTCCAATTGCAAACAAGTTTAGCAAACATAGCTCACTTGAGCAGTTCATTTCTCAGCTGTCTGGAATTTTCCCGACCCCATAATATGTTTTTATATTATGCCGTGTTGGACATGATAATAAAATATTGTATTTACATTTATCATTGCAGTTTTAGCATTCTTTGAATTTCATCATCATTAATCATTGCAATGTTTGAATTCTAGAAATTCGAAAATTTTGTACGCTACCGGTACTTAGGCCTACTGCAGAACTAGCCTAGCTTATGACACTTTCTTCTGAATTTGTATATAATATCACCGCTAAAAGTGGTAATTAGAAAATAAGCTAAAGTTAGAGTATGAGAAACTGTCACAACAATGTTCAATTGCACATTTCAATTTTTTTTTCAATAAATTAACGTAAATTAAACATATCTTACTTTTAAGTAAGCTAATAGTAACCAAGCGCTAATTAGTTGTAAAGTCACTAAAGTAATTTTCAAATGTGAACAGTCGTGTTTTAAACACACCAATTTAATTAAACGTGTAAATGTAGACCATCTCTAAATGCTAAATAAAATAAACGGACTTGATTTCTAGACAAACACTTAGTAAACAAATACGGTACTGAATCTAACTGGTTAACCCTACTAGTTAGGCCTTAGTACTCTACTAAGCCTACACTCTGTTCCAAACTGAACTAAAACTGGTTCGATTTCTGTAAAGCACAAGATAAATTTCTTGTTGTATATTTTCTACAATCCATAAAAGACTATGTAAGATTGTGTTCCTAGTTTGTAAATATGTGTATACACGTATAATAAACTTTCTCATTGAATCTAAAAAAGCTACTCTAAATTGCCGCTTTGTAAACTCAACGCGTTTACACACTAATCGCTTCAACGTGGGTTTGCTGTTTACACGCGAGTAAAGAAAACGGAACTAAGTTTAGCCACTTGATTAAATTCTAAAATAGCAATTATTTATTGCTTGTTAACTCATAGCAGTGATTCCCTGCGAGTTCGAACTCCTGCAAAGGTTCAGATAGGTTCCTATAGTTTACACAATGTTCCAAAACACATATATCGTAAACTCTCTTCGGGAAGCCATTCTAAGTGTCATAGAGGCTTACATAATATTAGCTTCGTATTTCATTCCAGCCCCTTCCACCTGCCAACAAAATCAAGATACAGGGAACTCTTAAAACTGTATACAACAGTACCCCCTGATGCCATAAATAGTGCACCACGACGAAATGCTGTACCAATTATGCGACTTACCTATGAAAGTAAAAACTACTTAGTAGTTCGTGGAAATACGTTACTTTATGATTACTTTAGGTTTAGATTAAACTAAATTAGTGAATTATTAGTGTAGTTTAAACAAACTTTTCTAAGAACAGAACTTACCAAGTAAACGTAACAACTAAATCGAAAATACTCCCGTCTTCTGAATAAACAAATCACGAAAGGTCTCTTAATTTTAAATGTACTATTAACTCATAAAAAAAAAGTAAAAATTCATAACTTTTGTTTTTTTAAAAAAGTGTTAATAAATTTGTGTTTTTTTTAAATATAAAATTCGTATAACGTCTACTATGTTAGCATAATAAACGTATATGATATTAAAAAATATAAATTTAAATATAAATAATACCAATGTAATACGAATTAAATACGAAAAGTAATTTAATATAAATTCCAATATAAAGTTATTTATTTTTTAAAATTTTACGATCTATTTATTTATTTATCTAAAGTTAGAAATATTAATATTTATTTATCTAAATAAAGATTCGTCTAAATATTAATAGTACAAGTGGTTATATTACAAACTTAACAAACAAACATACGTGGAATATAATATCCGAAACAATATTAACTATATGCAAAAATAGTCCAAATAGAAAATTATAACTTGAAATAAGATTTACACTAATTTCACGCCAATTTTAGATTAATTATACATTTATTCTACACCAACTTTAATCGTACTTGGAGTAATTACGAA
>JAQIWH010000046.1:0-89050 GCA_034695005.1 Cryptops parisi | reverse complement strand
TAAGCCTTTTGTTAATCTGATCTATATGGTGGCTAAAAGTTAATAAGGTATCAAAAGTAAGGCCCAATATTTTTATAGGTTGATTGTGAAAAGCAATGGGGTTAAAAAAGGTTAAAATAGAAGTTTTCAGAGGATTTAATTTAAGAGAGTGTTTAATACACCAATCTTGTAGAATGTTGGTATCTTCCATAATGTTAGTATGTAAAATATGAGAATCAAATTTGGCATGAGAAAAAACTAAAAAGTTATCGTCAACGTAGTTAAAAATTTCAGAGTGGAGATTCAATTCATGAATGGTACGAGCAACTAAAAAGAAAAACAAAGAACTATTAACTGAACCTTGTACTACTCCGTTATGAGATGGGATTAAAATTTCACTAAGTTGGGAAATTTTAAAAAAACGATGCGAGAAAAAATCTTTAAGCAAGTGAAGCATGTCTGAGGATACACTATGGGCGATACATTCTCGGATGACCGAGGAACGTGACAAACAATCATAGGCTTTACTCAAATCAGTGGTTAAGATAGTGATAAAATTGGCGTTAGGAGTAAAACCTCGTAATATTCTTAAGTACAAAGTGATAAGAAGGGATGTACTTGACATATTTTTAACCACTCCAAAGGAGTTGGAATGACAGTTGTTCTTTGCCAGTTCACTAAGTTCCGAGAACAAAATTTTTTCAGTAATTTTTGATAAAAGCGGGAGATTGGCAATAGGGCGAAAGGAAGGAAAAGAATCGACTGGACCTCCTTTATACGTAGGAACAATATGGGCAACTTTCCATTGTTCAGGATAAATCTTAGTGCGTTTAATGGAGTTAATAAGATGGGTGAGGATACGGGTCAAAGGAGATCCAATATTTTTTATAACAGAATGGTTAATAAGATCCTCAGAAAAAGTATTTTTATTTTTTAAATTATTGATAGTTTTGCACACAGTTTCAGAAGTAACAGTGTTAACGAGAATGTTAAAATCATCTTTAATGTTAATGTTGTTTAATTCACAATTAGGTTTCATGTTACAAGGATCATCGCACCACTCGAGATACTTGACATAATCTTTAGAAGGTAGGGATTTCTTATTCTTGAGGGAACTCGAATTAACAAATTTCCACATAAAATTTTTTTCACCGATGTACTTTCGTTTTGTGGAACGAATAATATGATATAATACGATATAATACAACAACACGTTGATGAAAAGCAATTATGTTAAATCACAAAATACAAAAATTGTGCGTATACGAATACTTTAAACTGACTGAGATAAATAAAGTATCAGCATTCACCGAACTATTTTTTTAGGGTATTTATTTTTTTCTTGCATTTTCAAGTTTCGCGATGGGTTATGTTGGAAGGTCCAGTTGTGTACAGTGCTCTCTCAGCATAGGCTATCAAACATGGCCAGGCATGTGTTGATTTATTGTACAAACAACCCTTTGGTAGCATCGCTCCCAGTACATCAGGCTCGTAAAGTCCCCTATCTATCGTCGTGGAAGAGCCTCAAAAAGGCCAACGTTCGCTATGCACTAAGCATTTTTCATTCCAACCCCCAACAGTTGGGAATGCGAGCCACGGTGGTTTTGCCCATTGATCTCCCGTTGCAAATCCCTAGTAATGAAGTGCGCATGCCCGACTGCTCTCCTCGGGGTATTTGTTTCATTAGCTGCATGTTAATTAAGTCCACCATATTTTATGCGATTCGTTATTAGCGCGAGCTGTCGTCGCCAGCGCCATCTCAGCATGATCCCCATGATAATTCCAATCTCTGGTGTGTGTCCAATGTTTGCCGTTGTTGGGTGAATTGGGAAGAAGAGAGAGAGAGAGAGAGAGAGAGGGCAGAAAACTAGGGGGGTAGTAGGGGGTGTTGGAAACGTGCATTGTCCCATATATCTGCTGTCGCAATTGCGAGCCGTCCCTTACAGGCTTCCATTTATTCCGAGATAGAAAACACTTACTACAACCACCAATGGAAAATGGTTACAAATAACCTTTTGGTCATTCGACCACGCGGTTCAGAATTTGTTTGTGCCAACAAGAAAAGAACAGAGTTCCTTTCATCCTCAGAAAGGAATAAATTATCTTCCACTACCGGTTTTTGTTTCTGACCAAAAAAGGAACTTTAGTAGATTCCGAATAATAAATCTGCTCTTTCAAGAAACTAAAAATAAAGCACACTCTAGTCATTGTACGATCTCAGAACTCTTTAAAGGACTGGAGTATTCATAGATATGAACGTAACACAATATATATTGTAATCTATGGTGTTACGTATAATCGTATACGGCACATACTTGCTATTCTTAGGTAATATTCTTTTTTTAAAAATAAACAAAGTAGTAGTTACATTATAAACATTCATAAAAAAAGTGATATGCAAAAGTACATGAATTTTAGACCATTTCAAGAGTTGTGAAGTGAAGAACGTCTCTAAGGTAAGTTAAAGTTAAAAAAAATAAAATAATTAAACTTCATTTTCTGAAATAGTTCTTCAAAAATGCTTTCTTTCCTATTACATATTAACTTTGAAAACTCAACTACATTATGAACAAAATAAATACTAAAAAATGTATTTGCGTTCATGTCTGCATAAAACCATATATTGGAGATAAATGAAAAAAAAAACTAGAAAAAACAAACAAACAAACAAACAAACAAGAGAGCTGTTGAAGGCGGAACAACAAAGACCAAATGTTGTCCTAACGTTAGGCCAACACAATTTTAAGAGTTAGTAATGTTGGGATCAAAAGAAAAACAATGAAGAAACAAACCATCCTCTAGGAGCTTTTCAAACGAAAACATCTGTGGCAATCAGAAAAAAAGAAAAACCACGGGCTATTCATTCATATTGAATGAGCATAAAATGTAAATTTCGGACTCGACACCAAAACACTCCATTTCCTCGCGAACCATCGTTCACCTTTTTATGGAATTGAAGAAAACTGTTTTGGTCAATTTGGCACACAGGCAATAACGGTCGAAAATTGTTCAATCTCCTTGAGTGACCCGACGGTTGGTTCCCTAATACAACACACGGAAAAATATTTTTCCTCTCCCTCCCCTTAACTTAAACTCCCATCGACCGCCAACTCCTCCTCCTCCTCCGCCTCCTCGTCGCCCTTCCGCACCACCTCGCGCAAACCGAATTGAAATCGAAATTGAAAACCTTAATATCATTTGGGCTGGCGGAAGAGCTCTAAAGGCAGCGGGCAGGGTGCTGGAGGAGCTCCAGTTACCTAGGGATACAATCAAGAGAGCGAAGGTAACATGTCGCAAGAACCACCATCTTTAGAAGATACTGGGACCGTTCATGGCCTCGTAATCCCCAGACGTGTTTGTTTGTCATGTCTCGTATATATCTTTCCAGTTGGGTCTCTTATCATCCGCTGCTGGCCTAAGAAACCCCAGAGAAAGTGCGAGTGCAAAAGCCGGCTTAGCAAGGCCAACAGTGGCGGGGTTCTTAAAGCAAAGAGCCCAGGGTTGAACCAACAACCTTAGGCCGCTCACCAAATCCGCAGCTTTATTGTTCCCTGTCTCTGCCACTCCCCACGGACTCACTTAAGAGTACGTAATAATTACAGACCAACTTCTTCTTCCACTGCTTCTTTCGATAAGAACAACAACTTGTGCTGTGCTTGGAGAAAAATGAACTGTGGTTACAACCTTTTTTGTCGCCCCTTAGACGTTTGAGGTCTAAAGACGAGTAGCTTGTTTATTCTCCACTACAATGTTTGTTGGGAAAAAAGATAACTGATTAACGATCCCTATAAAAAGAGCCTCTGCATCAACAAACTAAAGTTACTTTTCCGAGTAAGTTTTTTCTTATTTGTTTCATAGCAACGTCTTGGTGGTTATTTTCTCTTATTTTTTTTTTCCATAAAAGATTAAGCCTGAAAAGGAGAGCTTAATCTCGTGCTCTAATTCTACTAATCCATTTCTTAATTGACTGCAATGCAATATAAATTAAATTTTTCACGTGTATAAAACTTATATTTTCATATAAGTAAGGTAAGTAACCCCATTCATTTCAGTAGTACTTAAATCAATTTGAAGAATTTTGAATTCCCCCGTGAAAGACGAAGTGATATATCAATTTTCAATGCAACTTATATATAATTAAACAGTATTTGCAACAAAAATAAAGTATTAACATATAAAAACAAAGTTTTAACTAAGTGTGAAGATACTCTCTTTAAGTTTTATATAATTGTAAATGTTATACTGTAAAAATAAAAGGTCAAGTGAAACGCAAAATTGATTTCATAATATTTTCAAAAAGTTAACGTTGAACAGGTTTTTATTTTGTTGATCAAATAAGCCAATCCCTTCCAGATATTCGAAATTTCCCGATGCGACACCTCAGCAATGCATTGGTTAATTAATCCACGTCAAAATAGCAAACGGGAACTTTTTTCCCTTAAACTGTGAAGCCCTAGTGTCAACACTCATTTGGTCGTCAAATCATATGTGAACTTGGGCAAGCTTGCAATAGGACAGTCGACGTGTTGCCCTTTGCCCTTTTCAACTAGGGACAACCGAATCCATTATATCCGGAGGCCGTTAATTGTGACGTTGGGACGACACTGGTGCTCGACCCCAACGATGACCTTCAACACAACAGTCGAGACGCTCGATATGTAGGAAAAGGCACCACTACTACCACCATCACCAGCCCCTATCCCCCCTTTTCCTTTTAACAACACCCAAAACCCTGAGTCCATTGCCTTTGCACGGTGCTACTGCCTGCCATGTGGAAAGCGCTCCTTGATTGGCAGGGTTATTGGCAGCTTGTAAAGGGGAGCCCTCCTCTTTTGGTAAAACTTGGGGGGGTATTTGAGAAAAACGCTTTTTTTCTCCTCTTCCTTCTTTGCTTTAGTACACCAGCGATGGGCTCGATTTCAATTAAACTTGGCTCGCTCAGATAGAGCGCCTATTTACATAGGAACGGGGACCAAAAACGTTTTTCAAAGAGGGAGTCAGTTTCCTCTGGCGCCACAGAGACGAGTGGCGTACACACACACACAACATGGCATGGAAGTAAGGAACCCGAGTTGGGTACTAGCAAAGTTCCTGTCGCCTGCGGGAACAGCGTTTCTTTGGGGACCCTCGCAAGCAACTCGTAGATTGCATTTTTTTTTATCCTCCGCTATTTTTTTCTCTTTCATTCTTCTTTTGTCCTCAAGTAGACCAAGGTGCACAACGTCGAGTGACTTCCCTTGTCACTCAGTCCTTCCACAAGGCCCAATGGGTCGTGGGCTTTAATGTAAAATTCTCCAGTCCACTAAAAAAAAGTTAGAAGAAAAAAAGCATAGAGACTAGTTTCGATTTCCCACAAAAAGAGAGAAAAAAAATCTCGTTCAATGTTGTCGTGAAATCGATCAGATATTTTTGAACTGCAATTGCACGAGAAGATTGGAGTGGTCAAAAAGCTTTTCTCACTTCCTCAGTTCATTTTCCAAGTGGAAACTCGTAAAACGCACCATGATGGATAGCATCAAAATGAAAAACCGCTGTGACCTGGTGCTAAAATGAATTTTACGTTAGCTGGACTATTTTTCTTTTCCTCGTTTCAAAGAAGGGTTTCAAAAAGAGACAGATCAATCTTCTGGTATATTCGTGTCACCTTTGCTAAAGAGCAAAAGATACCATTAACAAAAAGAACTCCGTATAAAAGAAACGTTCCCATTGTACGGAAAAAAATTCAACTCTTAAAGACTTTAGCTATTATTATATTTTTTCTTCATATAAATGTATACGAACTGTAAGGCATAAATTCTATTTCCAATGGCAACCCTAACTTTTCACTTCATTTCAAATGGCACAGGATAAAAACGCAGACGCCATTCCCATCAACCTAAATCTTCCATCTCGCTGCTTTGAACCAACAACGTGCCATTTAAATGGAAATTCGCTATAAAAATTCATAGTATGTTGATCAAAACTATCAACCGTCATGAAAACCGAAAAAACTTATTGAAATAGAAAAACTCGAATGGCAAACGAAGGACTGTGTAACGTCGGATGATACCATAAACATGATAATTTGTCTGTTATGATTCCAATTGTATACGTTTGCCACAATAGTCAAACAAACAGTGCAATAATAAATATGCATCTAAAATATGCTTCAAAGATTTTTAAGAATACGTAATGTTGATTCTGTCATCTTGTGTAACGTTAGATCTTAATTCATCTAATGCTTTGCATGGCGTTTGTCAGCTTGTTTGAAAGTTTCAACACATTCTCACGTTACTCAATACTTACTACTGAAAATTTTTACTTTCTTGTAGTGTTTAGAAATTCTTAATAATTACATCATTTGACACAAGTTAGCTAAAACCGAGGCTTTTAGAAAGAAACTCAAGACGGAAAATTGTAAAATTTTTGTGTATTTGCAGGAACGAACACAAACTGAATGAGGTTCATTAAACACAAGTATGTTGGCGCAATGGCGAAACACTTCTTGGCGAATTAAGAATCTTATGTCTCATTTGGGAAAAGTCTTCTCCTTTTCACCACAAGTGTACTGACTCTAACAGGCGGTAAGCACACGCCAGAAAGTCACGAAATTGCACATAGTCAAACACAATTCTTAGAAGTAGTAGTAGTAGTAATAGAAGAAAAAGCAATATCCTACCACCACCTTTTAACGCCTCCAGAGTGATTGGATCCAGAAAGTAATTAAAGTCAGATTAAATGCGGACTTTGGCCGTTATCTCTACATTTCCTGCGCTAATGCTTGCCAGCAGCAAAACCTCCAAAATTTCTACAAAGAGAAAACATCTTCATCTCTCTCGCTCTCTCCGTGCTCTTCTCCTTTATGGACGAAGAGAGGCAAATTAAATGCAGATCGAATTGAGGGAGAGATGTTGACGAGTAAATCCGTTCGGATTTAGTCGAGACCCAGGCCCCAACTTATTTGTCTTGTAGAGCCTCCGCTGACTAGGGGTCTATTTATCTTATATTCTAATAAATATTCTAGAGAAAAAAATTGACATGGCTAATCCCAAATGTATATTGAAAAAGACATTACACAAGTGCTTTTTACATTGATCATCTTTCATACAAGCATTACACACGGTACAGCGATGTTCCCCTAATACATGATGGTATCATTACAAAAAAAAGGGGAATAGGAAAGGGAGATAGGGGAATGTGCTACTTTTAAAAATGATATTTTAAAAAAACAACTCGATGTTTTTTCATCAGTCTAAACAGTACACAAACACAATGTTATACATAATCCATAAACACATGTTGTTCAACAATTGTGATGTCCAAAGTTAAATTGGATTATAACGTTCTATAAACTAATTTTAAAACTTAAAATAAGTTACAACAAAAGTACCGGATTTTAAAAACATTCCTAAACTTCAGCAATGTTTTGAAGTACGGTATACCTGTACGGTATACATTTCCTAAAATTTAGCTAGAAACAATGTAAATATTGAGCTACTAAGAAAATACAATTTCCATTTTGTATCTAAAAGTTAAAGTACCTGTATCATATAACTTTATATTTCGAATACTACTTCGACGTTAACGAATAAAAAAATCACAAATAAAATATTCGTACGCCCGTTCGCTTTTTATTGGTGTTCTAATGCAAGAATTTTTCAATTTCAATCGTCGTCTTTCCACCTATTCTTTTATTTTCGTACTACAAAAAGAAGATCGGATTCCCTTTCCAATTTTCTTCCAACTTGGAGTCATTCCTTCTTAGATCAGAGGCTACGTAGCCTACCTACTGACGTTTTTCACCGACAACATGATTTTGCTAGAATATTCGAGTAGCACTTTTTTTTATGGCTCCCATCCACCTTGTCTTCAGGTGGAACGCTTGTCTGCTTTATTTACGCTCCCTTCACCTGATATTGGAAACAGCGCCCAGGGCAACGATTCCAAGTTTCTCCTTTCCACACATGATTTTGATCTGCTACCATGACTACTAGCAGCAATTTTAGAATTTCCAGCAACTCACAAAATTTGATGACTCAAAAAAAATTTATAAATAAATATAAAATGCTAATTTGTTTGGTCGTATACAAATTAGTGCAGAATTGGAGAAGTTTTCTTCATTGTGAAGTTTCCATTTCATGGTTTCGGAGTTTTTTTTTGGAATAACATGCTTTTCATTACTAAGTTATCAGGTACGAATTCCAGATCCCTAGATGTTATTGTGTAGGCAGACGGTAGAGAAGCATTACAAGTTACCTAGGATATTAAATGACGAATGGTATGCATTCAGTTTTGATGCTTTTGCAAATTTAAGTAAATGTACATTATTCCATGAAGAATATTATTTAAATTGCTGCAATATAAACTCAATAATGTCGGTTATACACCTTAAACTCTATCGTGCATACGATAATTTTACACGACCATTGGACAGTAACAAAACAGTATATATCAGTAAAATCATAGTGTTGGTTCCAATTTAAAAGGAAACAATATATTTGCAAAACAAAATCTAACACACAATATTTTGTTTACATACAATTTTATAACTTTACTTTGACAAAATAGTATATTTCAGTTTAAATTGGAATCAATGCTACAATGCTCTTTCTCCGATTTAAGTGGAACAAAATAATCTAACTTGCAGAACAAAATAATCTAACAAGCAACCAAACTACATTAAAAAAAAACTGCTTTCTCAAAACAAAAATGTTTGTGTTTGTTTAGTTCTACAGTCATTCTATGTGTAGAACTAATAAAATGAGTGTGTAGAACTAATACTATTTAATCATACGAATAGTGTTAACTATATTTTTACATTAGCCTTTCAATGTAGTGTTTGATATTAAAGCGTAACACACATTAGTGTCTAAGATGCATAATGCTAAAACTGTCACACAAAAATTCTCTATTAAATCTCTTAAAATTGTATTCGTACCGTGATATGTATTGCTTCAAGGTACACGAAAACAATAAAGTTGGCTTGCCTGAAAGAATTACAGTCTAAAGAAAAGCCGAGAAGAAAAAGAGAAGATTTCTGTTGGTGGCACAAAACGAACGAGCTGAGAGCCAAATCGGAGACAGTGGAGGCTACAAACCGAAGGGCAACCAATTCACTTTTATCAGCTTCTGGGAAGCCGAAATTGCCTTTCTAACATGACATTTACAATGTATATTCTGTGGATGGAGTTGCACAGCGTCTGCGATTGTCTTTCTCGTACCCAGTCGAAAAGGAATGAGATGTCGGCGACTTTCCTGACTCTCAAAGCCGTGTTTCTAAGTGAAATAGAATCCTCTTTATTGCCAACTACAGTCAGAATAAGACTCTTCATTGATCGAACCAGGCATCCATGTATATTTCTTTACAGCAGCTTAAAGTCGTAACAGGGTATAGATTACAAAATTTCAATCGGCGTCGGTTCTGTATGATTTAAAACGAGTGTATTTTGTGTTTTCATAAACGACTACTGTCTTTAATTGATTACGTAATTAAAAAAATAAGAATCAGTGAAAGTTAGCTATAGTGAAAAAATGCATATTTAGTGTTAATAGTTGAAAGTTAATAATTTTGAATTGGCTGACATAAAATAGATGGGTAACTACTAGCATGTTTATTTTTTTGAATGAATTATTTAATGCATTAGTTGTCATTGAACAATTTTTGTCATCGAACAGCTTTTTGAAGTTACGATGAGTATGATATTGAATAATAAGTTACCTAGATATTGAAGAAAAAACAATAAAAAGAAAATTTTCCTCACCTTACTCACGAGGTGCACACATCAAACAAACACCCGACGTTTTGCTTTCTTTTCGAAAGGGTTTTTTAAGGGACAAAACACGGACAAGAATACGCACAAAGAAAGCGAAACGTTGGGAGCTTGTTTTATGTTTGTATCAGGTCAGTAAGGTTTATTTTTGTTTTCTTTTTAGTGTTATTAAGGTGCAGGATTTCAAATTTACCTAAATACACAAAATAATTTAGTCCTAAAATATATAAATTTAACAGAACAACGTCATTTTATAACATTTGACTTTTTTATGACAACTAAATATATCAAAAGTGTGTTATCAAAAACATACTGTACATTAACTAAAGTGCTGTACACATATTACGCAAACTTAACGAAAAATTAATATTGATGGTTGATTAAATAAATAAATAAATAATTAATTAATTTCATCAGTACGAATTACTGTATTTTATTTGATTAATAGTTGGCAGTTAACTAATGGAATTTAAATGTTTAATAAATTAAATGAAAGGGATATTAAACAAGTTCTTTTTTTTTATCGACAACTTACTTTCTAAATTACAATTTTCAAGTATTTCTAAGTTTACAATCACGAATAGAAAAAAATGGATTAACCAGAGCAGCGTTCACTTAAAGAGTTTCCATTAGAAGCTAACTCCAGTTACTTTTGACCGGCAAGGCGTAAGTAAGTGATGACCACACGACGATCCAAACTTGTCACTCAAAGGTCAAGCCAAATCACGAGTTATTTTGTCATCGTCCCCGAGAGACGCGATTATAAAGGCGCCGCCCCTGCGCTTCCTTCGCGTAGAATCTCGTGCCAGGGGAGAGGTGGCGTAATTGAAAATGTCACCTACTACGCAAGACCCAACCCTGGCGTTCGCCTTCATTGTTTATTCAGCCGTCTATCTTCGAAGCTAGCTCATTCGATATTCCATCTACTTCTCGTCCTCAAACTGTAAACGTTGTATGTCTGTTTTAGCCTTATCCCCAAAGCCGCTCTTTGCTTTAACGTGACAGCATTCAACGATACAAAAATATTAATAATAATGAAATGCGTCGTCATGAACATTTCATTATAAGTTTAATATTTAAAAATACCCTTTTGCCCTGACATGGATATTTTAAATAATACCGTTAGAAAAAAAATAGTGATTGTACTGCATAACTAGCGTGATAGAAATCCATAATCGACTCGGTAACACATATTTACTGGATACTGTATAATATACACGTCGATACATAAAATTCAATAACATAAAAATATATTCGTGCGTTTTGAATCCTCTTAAAATTTTCAAAACATGGTATTGCACATTATTCATAAAATCGACCAGAGAAAAAATACCTGAGCCATATTCAGTATTCTAGAATAAGAATAAAAGTTATTTTTTGTTTAACCTAAAATTTAATGTCGTATTGTGTTTTAGATTTGGACAGCTATTTCTGTAAAAAAATAATAATTCAGAAACCGAACTTAAGTCTTAGGATTAAAAACAATATTACAGTTAATTTATGTTTATCTTCATTTTTTCAAAAATGAGCTTAGAAGTTTATTAAAATTATTTATTACGATTATCAAAATTATTACAAAAAATATTCAATGGATCTACTAGAATAACTGAATGTCAATTATTTTATGAAAAACAAAAATAACTTATTGAAAAAACAAATAGCAAGAACATGGATAGTTAAGCTCGATTTACCTACGTATAAAAGGTCGATGCCTTTGGTCGATGAAATCTACACCACTGTAATTAAAATCTTGGTAAACAAAAAGGAGGATGACACCCTTTAGCCTATAAACTAACGACGATAATGGTGGCATTTTCATCTTGTGGTGGAAAAAGATGAAGTAACGCTATCAAATAGATCTTAAACAAACAAAAGATCCTTTTCTATCCTGAAACGAAGAGTGAGAACGTGCTCCCCGCCTCGGGGAGATGACCACTTAATCACCAACTGTTCAATGCTATCTGGCTTAGGTATCCTTTTCTGGCAAAAGAGTCCTGGTTTCATCAGCCGTTCTTCCTTCCTGATCCTGGTCACTAGCAGGTCACCATCCAACTAGACCCAACAAGATACGGTGTCAACGTTTCCATTATCAACTTTGGCTGACATTCACCTTTTCAAGCCGTGGAAAAGCCTCTTTGCGTTGAAAAGTGGGAAGTGAAAACTAGGGGGTGGTGTTGGGGGTGTTGCAGATAGCGTTCGAGACTGTTTGTTTAGAGATAGACCCAAAACTGCTCAGGGAGGGTAGCAAGAAGCACCCACTGTAAAGCTTATTTTCCAAATATACTAGAAAACACCTGCGCTAAATACCGACCATAAAATGAGATTGAAAAAAAGCTTAAAACAGTACTACATGTTCAGGAAAAGATCAATATCACTTTTTAAAAATAATATTTTGACATGTATATATAAGTGTGGTGAAATCTGTATAAAAAAAATTCTTTTCATGATAGCCTATCTGTTTTTTTTTTTTGTGCACTGAGAATCGAAAACGGCTGAATCATTTTTTAAAGAGACTTGTTACATAGTTGTAATGGATCCTAAGGGATGTAATATGATATTGTTCAAATTAAAAATATTTAGTTAAAAAGCTGACAAATCCGTTTTTTGTACACCTCTCCGTCCTTTGCACATCTCCAAATTTTTGCTAGCATCTACACTGGTGTTGTTAAGAGAGGGGGTGTTTGGAATGAGTTATGGTTATGTTTATATCTTATCAATTTAATTGAAAAAGAAATTGTGAGAAGTAAAGATGTACGAATATGAGAAACTAACCAGTCTCAACTTTACAGAATGTCCCAATAGTCTGACACCATGAGATATGCAAGTAAAGTACGTAGGATATGTAGAAATGTTCAAAGGCATTGCGTTGAAAGCGTTCGAAAATGTATTGAAATAGATAGATGTCATTTTGAACATGCACCGTATTCAACTGATGATGGATAAATTAAATTTGAATTGAAATGTAAGAAGAAATTTGAATGTGCTTCGCAACATTCGTAACTAGGTTCACAAATTTCTAGGGTTCACTTTGCAAAGTACAGATTTTCCGACAGATAATTAGTACAGTAAATATCAATAACACTGAACGCTACAACATAGCGCATAATTACAGCTTAGTAGCGCAAGGTTAACAAATATTTTATGGAAACCTTAGTAACACAAAAATCTCATTTACTTTTTTTTTTAAATATTCTTATACAAAGAGTAAAGAAAAATGAAAAGTAGATTTATAATGGGCCTATAATTCTTAATTTTGTGTAGAAGGCAAACTTTAATATGTAAGTTTCCCGGAAAAGTTATAATTTATTTTTCAAGTGAAGAAAATCCTGTGGTTGCCTAGCGGGCGAGAGAGGAGAGACCTTTGGAAAATCGTTCTCACTGTACACTTCTAATGGTGATTCATGATGACAACTGAGGTAGGATAACGACACCGAGTGGGATTAGCCATAGTAGTAAATTAATGGAAAACTTCGTCACGAAATTAAGACGGATAAGTTATTATGGAAGAAAAGACTCGTTAATCTCTCTTACGGGGAAATTACACTAGATGTAATATGAGTTGGCATTCCTCCTCGCCGCTCCCCCAAAAGTTTAATGATGTAAAAGTAGTCTATGCAACTCTTAATCAAATTTGGCAACGATAAGGTAAATATTAATGTATAATCCAAAGAGAGTGAATGTTACCCAGGCCGAACATGTTTCATACACGTACAAATGAAGACGTTATGCTTATAGCACGAGCCAAAAGTCAGCTTCTTACATGTGGCTATATATTAAAACCGCGAGAAATTTCCGAGCGAGAAGCCAATTTATCTAAAATACGGTTTTTCGGTCCATATTCACTAACCCACATCGGTTTCTTTTAAAAAACTTGCTCATGCTTAACAATTACTTATAAATACATAATGTATACATAATTTAAAATGTTCTCGAACAGAGCTGCTTCCCCGTTGCAGTTTGTTAGAAATGTTACATCCAATACCAGTGTATGTGCAGGTAGTCCTCGGTTTATACAACGATTACATTAAAAACAAATCACGCATAAATATAAAGTAACATATCTCGAAAATATATCTAAATAATATAATGAAGTGAAAAAAGGTCAAAAATCCAAAGTAGGGACCAAAATTTAAATCCAAACGTGATTGAAACATTGTACAAGAAAACTGAAGGAGCAATCAACAATCGCAAGCGTACTCAGTAACTTGTGCAACACAACACAGAATCGCATAGTACAAAACATTTCCTCCATATTATACGTTCCCAAGATCTTTGCGTCCCATAACAAAGAAATAGCATATAAGTAATTTGCATTAATCAACTATTTTCTGTAAATACTAGTTTATTGATAACTGTAGTACCAACGCACGCTTGTGTTATAATCACAAATTTGAATACTGCATGTGTATGTATATATATATATATATATATATATATATATATATATATATATATATATATATATATATATATATATATAAAGACACACACGTTAAGTATGTATTTAAATATATAAACACGCATACAATTTCTGCACACATAAAGGTGCAATTCTTACAATTCTTTACAGGCAATAAGCCACGCGTTTGTGGATGTATCCCATCGATAGTTTTAGGGCATTTTTGTATGGGAAAAACGTCTAATATGGCGCACAACACGGGTTGTGGTGCATTGATCTGCTCGTTTCCCCATGCAGCACGCGTTGGGCTTTCCTGCCACCCTCCTATGCACCAGTTGCTGCATGCAGTCGAGCGTCGCTTCAATTACAGGCTATCACGTGAAAAAGAAGCAGAGGCAGCAACAGCAGCCTTATTTCGTATGCAAAGAAAATGTACAAAACAAAACTTTCTACAACGAGGAAATATATATAAAAAAAATATTATATGTAGATAGATATATGGGAAAGGGAAAAACGTTTTTCCTCCGCAAGATCGAAAACGTCGTCCTCGTCGTCGTAAGGTCCCTCACAATCAATCGCAATCTTTAACATGGTCGCTCTCTTTACGCATCCCTGACGTTCATTATTTGCGAGCCGAAGTTAGTCGTCGAAATTACGATCGAAATTGCACGTTTCGTCGACGGAATTCCTAACAGCATTTCAATCCAATAACGGAAACAAATCGCCGTTCAATCGCTCTAAAACGAAATTGCATTTTTTCCCCGTTTTTCTCCGTTGTTTCTTCCCTTCACCTCTTTTATTATGTTTAGTTTTATTTCTTCACTTACGTCGATATGAATTTTGCGGTTTTTAGGAATTGCTCTACTTTATCGTAAAAAAAGATGAAAAAAACCTAACCTTTATTTTCAACATTAATGAACATGATAGATTTTTATCATAAAGCAGCATTTGCTGATCGTAAAAGTATTAGTGAGCAAGGATCGTCAGTTTTATTGTTAAATTGATACACACATTATTATTTAACCTTAATGTATTAAAATAATATTTAGTTTGAATAAGATAATAAATCTCCTCAGTAGATTTTTATAAATTTAATAATTAAGGTATTAATTTTTAATAATTTAAAATAGATACAATAACCCATATTTAGGGCTGAACAATAATGCTTTTGTAATATTTTATATATAAAATTAAATCTTATACAATACATACATAAAGAATATATAAATAATAAAAGAAAGAATAAATAAATAATACATATAAATAAAGAATGTATGTTTATTTGTTTTTCATTTAGAAAATTAAATCAGAACAATAGCATTAGTTTTTTTTAGCGAATGAGATTTTAATGTGAAAAGCTTCATGTAAAATAAATAAAAACTAATTAAACTGTTTGTAAATATTATATACGTCAATACGAGCAGTTTTGGAACACCATTTATGTCAAAAGCAACATCTACATCGATCTCGTTGATATCCATTAAAAAAAAAAAACCTTACTAAGCACGCATATCCTGTCTCATTAATTATTACAAAACAAATTAAAATTAAATAAAAAAAAATTCGCGTAATTTTGGACCAAGTTTTGCAAATACATCCTTCAAACTAATCCCAAATTAAGCTCTTCCAAAATTTAAAAGCGCGAATTAATATGAGTTCGTTCGTGTTTCAACTTTCGCCCGAGGAGCAGAGACGATTCACAGGCAAAATATTTAAACAAGAAAAACGTCCTTACTTTTCCCCCCCAGAAACTTTTTAATTAAAAAAAACACTGCAAGAAGAAGTTTAACGGACGAATAGATGAAAAAAAAAATTGCAACTTTTTTTTTCTTCTTTAATCTGAGAGTTTTTTTTACATACATATATATGTATATGAAACTAAAAATTCCTTTCAGAAATACTTATCACGCTTCCTTAAGTTCGACTAGAATTGAGACGGGGATAATTCTTATTAACCAAGCGGCAAAAAAAAAAAAACCATAATTCGAAAATATTTTATCAAAGTCTGGTAGGCATATTATTTTTCTTATCCAGACTAAAACCTGTTGATAGCTGGTATGGTAACATTCCTGTGAAGAAATTCCAGTTGTTAAAAAAATAGTGCAAGAAACGAAGAGAGTGTGTTCTTACACCCAGAAGCATCTTATTCTTCATCCCTTCATCTAGCAGCCCATGGCCAGATTTTGTCGGATTAATCAGGCTCCACAATTAGAGGTTAGAATCTTCCCTCGCAGGCTTTTACTCTCCGCTGTGAGAATTAGGTTTGTCAGTTGGGTGCCGTACAAAGTTTGATTTCGACTAAACCCCCATCCCCTTCTATCCCCCACCCCTCTTCTTTCTTCCAACTAAACTTAATTAAAACATTAGTCGTTTCAAGATGTTGGACCCCGCCTAAGATAGCAAGTAAAACAGGCGCGTAAATGGGATTCAAGTCTTCCTCGTTTCCCTTAGCAACCCGCAAAAAAACACAACTAGCAATTGGTGCACAGACACACAAAACCTTGACTATTTTTCGGCAGTAAAACAACTTGCAAAAGCTAAACGAGCAAAGACTCCTTTTAAATACATCAACAACAAAAAAAAACCACCAACAAGCAAAACGAGTCTTGTTCGACGAAAACTCTCTTCTTACATTCGACGACTTTGGATTTCTTTTCATTTTCCAAGACCGAGTGATGGGGCATCAAATCCCTTCTCGCAATAAAACCTTTTTTTTTCTTGGGTTTTGTACAACGAAAGATTCGAGTGCAATCACACGACCAAGGAAGTCCCTAAACCTAATCTCTTTGCAACAAGTCAGGATTGTAAAACTGTCTAATCTAATTAAAACTTATAGTTGTATGTGGTGAACGACCACGCAAGTGTTAGAGGTCACAACAATATACAGTCGTTCTATGTAGAGTAAAGATTTTCTCGCCTCTTATCTTATTCACAAACTTTAAAAATAACGAATAAAGTTTAATACGACATATAAATCTCTGTGTGACATGACTAGGCTTATACGACAAATTAAAAATTTATTGCTGCAAAATAGATTATACGCATTTTATGTAATTTACTTATGTATGTTTCACATGGAACGGTAATGCTACAAAACATTGCCATTGTGTATCATAAATATTGAAATTTAGAAAATAACAGATACTACTCGTAGTTAAGATATTTACTAAGAATTATCTTTTTACTTACGTGTTTGCTAGTAAACGACCCATCGACATACCATTCCAGGTTAAAATATGGTCACGAACATGCGTATTTTTACATTAGCAAAACTCCAACTGTTGTGGAATAACATGAAATTCGGAATGTGACACATAGAAACTCCTGCTCATCTCTTTCGGTTATATTGTCTGTTACCGAATAGTTCCAGTCTCCGGTTAATGCTAAACAAGCGATAGGGGTGCAGAAAAGCAAAAGTCGAGTATTCCAACAATTATGGGATGCTTTTAAGTACATCATGTAGAACGAAATTAACCAGTTATAAATTGTTGACAGATCGCTCAGATCGCCCCATTTGGACAAAGTGACAAATGATGCTTTAACTGTCAAACTGCAAACGTTCGACCAGAAATCGATGGCCGACCATTTTAACCGACGCATAAATTGATGGCGCGTGCATCGAGATGAGGGACATTAAGTTAGGCTCAGTGGACGACTCGTTCGAGCACAATTGCTGCCTCTAACTATGAAAATGTAATTTTCGACTCCACTCCACCATAGGCCGACTTCTACTAGTATAGGCTATCTATATACTGGGGGATGGTATATAGTGATGGGCGCTGCTGCCGTTTGTCTCTTGGCAAGAATGTGACGGATGCTTTTAGTAAACTTGTCATTTATTAGACCGGCTCGGTAGAAAACTATCGATGTTTATGCACATCGTTTCGATGCAGAAATAGACAGAAAGAGGGAGGAAT
This sequence comes from Cryptops parisi, assembly GCA_034695005.1. Taxonomy (NCBI): domain Eukaryota; kingdom Metazoa; phylum Arthropoda; class Chilopoda; order Scolopendromorpha; family Cryptopidae; genus Cryptops; species Cryptops parisi. The sequence goes on along the minus strand of JAQIWH010000046.1, from coordinate 71,006 downwards.
AGCCAGTGGCGATCGAATAACGAGCCCTTTCGCCAAACGATCCAAACTGATTTTACAGGGTTACGAACTGGAAGAGAATTTTCAATTCAAGCCGACCGATTATTTCCGTTGCCGAAACAAATGACATGATAGTTAAAGCACGATGCCATGTTTGGAAAGAAAGCAAAACTGAAAAATTACCTTCCTTTTACCTTTAATAAAGCGCCTCTCTTCGCATTCTAAGCAAATGAAAACATTCCTTGTCGTTTAATTAGAGGACATCGGTGATCATTTTCATGGAAAATTTTCAATTACCAATTTAATTGAACCCAGTTGACCACATGAGTAGTATCAACAAAAACAGAAACTTTATGCAAGCAAATGCTAAGCTAAGAAAACAATATATATTCCAACCAATGTACGGGTGCTTTACAAACATGCTTCACAGAAATTTTAACAATGTTTATAAATAAACTACGTGGCTTCACCGCTCGGCTTTGCCTGGAATGTGGATTGATGTGTATATTGCTTTACAACCGTAGAAACGTGCTATATTAAAAACAATAACAGATTTTTTTCAGATGTTCACAACGAGAGATTCTAAACATTATGGTATAATGTTATTTGTTACTAAGCGGTTATTAAAATATTTTCAATTAGTAATTATCGACATAATGACTCAAAGGAAAAATTCTAAATTTCAAGTGCCATTATCTCGGATGTGACACAACACAGAGCTGAAAACAGCCCCAGACCTAGCAATTCTAGACAGAATATGCTGTGAAACTCTGATAACGACGGAACTCAGCGTTCGAAAATGTTTCAGATACACACACAGATAATCTGTTCTAGAGTTAAATAGTACAAAATAGAGTAATAAAATCGTTTTTTTAAACCTCACTTTTTGATGAATGAGTTAGCTTGTTGCCATTGAATACCTATCGTTAGAAATGAAAACAGCCTCCCAAATTGCTGTTTCCACATAATACAAGCTTTTATTCACACAAAGTGAAGTCAAAAAAGTGTGTAAACATAAACAATTTTTTATAGCTGTAAAAATTATAAAAAGTTACATGCAATATACATACGAGGTGTGTCTCAAAAGTAAGTATACTGATTTTTTATTTAAATATTTATCAGACTCAGCGAAAATCACAAGCTATACGCGTACTTATATTTGATTAAAAAATAACACATCATATCCGAACCACGTGCATGTAAGGTAGGCCTATATTACAACCCCCCCTCCCTTGACTGAAATAAACTAGTCCTGAAAACAGTTAATTATGCTTACTTTCACGTTACAAAATAAAAATACCGTAATATAAATAAAAAATTAATATAAAATGTTATGCTTATATTTTAATAAATCCAATAAAATACATTTTTTTTTAAAAAAAGTAAACGTGAAAAACTCAATTAAGAAACGGAAAAAATAACCAACTCAATAAAAGTCTGTCGAACTACATTCAAGCGAGACTACGTTTTTTTTTAGAGTGAGCTGAACACGACAATGAAACCCCTAACGAGCATCCCAAACACACACAACTCGGATCGACGTGAATGAAGTGAATTCCATTAGAATCATCTGCAATTGCTGAAGATTTCTGATTATAAAGCAGTGTAAAAGATGTAAGTGGAATAGAGGGGAAAGAAAAAAATTGGAATCAAAAGGCATTGGATAAAAAAAAAAGGATGAAAGGCCGAGAAAAGAAGAGGAGGAGGAAGAAAATCCATAAGGTTGTTCAATAGGAATTTCCATTCGTTCATCTCCTCATGTTAGAGGCCTGTGCGGTCTACCTTGAGAAGCGTTTTCATATCTTGGCAGAGCCATCTGCTGGCTGAGTCGCACACAGGGCTCCTGTGGGGAGACCGATAATGGGACATGCTTGTTCTTTCAGCCAATGAGAGCGCTGGCATCAACAACACGGATCCCCAAATGCACTCAATACGGCAGCATTATCTTCCCATTTGATTGCCTCTGAAAAGCTTGGGTTCCGTCCTAATTAAAACCGCTGCAGTTTCCCCATTGCAACTTGCCTAATGATGGAGATGAGGGTGGAACCAGTGCCACCAATGAAAACTGGATTTAATGAAATCTGCATGGGCATGCTCCAAGTTCCTTTCCTTCACGTTTTTTTCTCTTCATTCTTCTTCTTCTCTTGCCAAGTTATTTTCACCCCTTCTCCTTTTTTTTTTTTGAACTGCCGACCAAAACGATTATACTTCGGTAAATGAACTTCTCAATCAAACGGTTGAATGTAAACCACAAAGAAGTGTGTGGCAGGCAATGCGAATTGAACATTCCACAGAAACTCGAGTGGGTAGTCAACTATTTGTTATGTCTCTGTCCGAATGCCAGCTAAAAGTTCGTCCACTTCGACTCAAAATTAAATTCGATTCATTAAAAGTTCGTACGGTACATGCTTGAATTTCAATAAGCCTACCCACTTCAATTCCGGTATAGTAGGTATTTAATTTTTTTTGGACCATAATACTACATTAACTTCAACCCTTTTCTATTAATTTTTTATTCGGTTAATGGCATGGTGGTGACAGTATAGACATTTTTTTCAAACAGACGCATACTGTTATAAGCAATTTATTTTACTATATACTCATTTTTTTTGGGCAAAATATGCAGTCATTGTGAATGAAAAAAGAACTGCACAGGAAAAAAGTCTGGGGTTACCAAAAGAAACGGGAAAAAAGCCACCCTCAGGCGGTCAATTTCACTGTCATTCTCTGCTGCTTGTCGCAGTGACCGACACACGCGCATACCAAATAACAGAGTCTGACAAGCAAAGAAAAAATACCCATTGCGAAAATACACTGAATAAAAAAACAAGTATCAATCCTACCAAAGTTCTAGTGTTATTCTAAGAAAACGCATAGCTCCAATATGGCGTATGGCTATAGTGTAATGTATAACAATTTCACAGTAACTATATCAGTAGGCATATCTGTAAGTGTAACGTGGGGAGAACATAATTGATATAAAGCTACTGTGTTCAACGTTGTTATATTAATATATCTTTTATCTCACGCAATCTCTGATACCTAACGATATCATCAATTATTTGGCTTAAAGACAGTTCATACATTATTTAGAGCTGTAAGTATACAACAGCTGAATATTTCATCAATAAAAAATACCTGGTAGCTAATGTCTGAAAACGTCACGTCAATACTTTTTTGTAGTAGTTAACAAAAAACGTGACTAAATGTTTTTTACAAGCTTTTATTTACCTTGGCCTGACGTCTTAGACGGTTTTCGAAAAGTTTCAATGTTCCAAATCATAAATGTCGTTTTTAACCAGCTTCCGTGTGTCTTAGGAACTTGAAATTTGGTGCACAGATTAGTCCCGCGTAACAATTGAATCTATCAACTTTTAAATAATCAATGTTTGTATTAATTGAGCTATTGACACGTGAAAAATCTTTTTTTTAGGTAGAGTGTTGCTGATTCTTTAAATCACATGATTGATTTGCAGTGTTGTAAATATACATACATACATGGGCCTATATATTATGCATAGTTTACAACATTTGATTCACGTTCCTTGTTAAATGTAAAACAGATTCATCCGAAGAAACACTTAACAACAAGAGATTGTACCAAAAAAACGAAGTGTTTTTAAATTACTTGTTATAAAACAAATCATTGCTTACTAAAGTTCAAAAACAAGTATAATAGGAAATAAACTTTTTTTTCCAGTACAACTTTTTAACTTGGTTTGATACTGTGTTTTTGTTTTCAAACCAAATTTTAAAAGTATCGGTAGCTTATTTGAAAAAAACAAACACGTGGTAACATTTTTTTGCCGATATGTGTTAAGTGTTTATTCCAACAAATTCACAACAATGAATGATTGCTCAGATAAACTGTCAGTGACACTACGAGAAAAACTCCTTCACGTGACATTTACGCAACATTGACACGACGTCGATCTGTCACAATATAATAGAATTAAATGTACCGCGGACTGTGTCTATGTTTCAAGTTTCAGCTTTCTGGGATATCGGAAAGTTGATCAAAATAGACCGGAAAGATGTTGAAGCGCACAGACACACATACAACCGACAAGCCAAGTTAAATAAAACGTTGTGAAAACAACGTAAACCTGTACAATTTGTGTGCAAATTTGCAATCATTTATGCTCGAGCGCTAATAAAACTCGTACAAAATAAGAAAGTTGAAAAAGCACAAAAAAAAATAAATAAATACCGAAAGTGATGAAAAAAGTGGAGAAAAAGAATATACACATATATGTATATATATTCTCTTTTCCAAATATATATTTATATATATATATACTTATATATACATATATATCTATATATCCTTCCACCATTTTCTTCACCTCTCCACTCGGAAAGCAATGCAAACGACGTCGAACAAAAGAAAGTACCATATAGGGTGAGCCAAGCTCTCTCGTGGCGCCGCGTCTCATAAATCATCTGGCAACCGGGTGTATGGTCTTCAATATTTTCCAAATGAGTGGCTTTAACAGGTGATCGCACGGGCTGATTGGATGTGGGCAGCCACCGGGGTTCGCTACCCCAGATTTGCTACACTCGGGTGCGCAAAAAGTCATGCACGCGGCACCACCATCGGCCTCCTCACAAGCCTCCCAGCCCCTAATCTACTCTGTGACAATCATAACATTCATGACGCCGACGCATCTGAGCAGCAAAAAATACTGAAGCAAGAAAAAAAACAACGGAAAAAATTCGACGGTTGAAGAAAACTGCGATAGAGAGAGAGAAAGAGAGAAGAAGATGAGAAAACGAGCAAAAAATCCCAAAAAGTAGGAAAAAAAATACGTTTCCAAAAGACCAATGTGTAGAAAGTTTACCTCAACTTGTTACAACTGACTGCTGCATTATTTTGTACCACGGTGTTAGAAGTGATGGCTTTACCACTAGAATTTGCTTTTAACAATTATTTTTTAACAAAAAAATTAAATAATGACTCGACTTAATTAGACTTTGAAAGTGAATCGACTTTAATTTTATAATATTAATTGGAACATGACTAATAAAAATTATTCAACATAAATAGAAAGATTTGAATTTGCGTCATGATAGTTGCATCTTATATCAAATAGTATTTTCACACACACTGTATGCCTTTGTTTTTCGGCTGACACGAGAAGTTGGATGGGTAGCAAGAATAGTTGGTTCGAGCGTATGATTTAGCTGTGAATATCCTTGTTAGTTCGAATTCATTAATGTTTTGCATTGTCAACGTACATACCCCACGCTACAGGAGTATATGCTATAACGTATAATCCTGTCAAAACAATTTTTCATTCTCTGACAACATCGTCACGTTTCTTCATTGGATTTTATTGGATTTTCATGTACGATATAGCAGTATGTTTGCAACTAATTTTGAAATGGCTTAACATTTTACATATCACGAATGACAATAGTTCGTATAGTTATATAACTTAAACACGAAGTTGTATTAACCAGTTAAATTTAATCGGATCAAATTCGAATGTTATTATATGGAGTATACTAACGAGATAAAAAGTTGTCATCAAAAGCATTATAAACATTATTGGAAACCTTTGTCAAACCAGAATATTGTAATAACCAATTCTAAACTCACAATCATTTAAAGTAGCAAAAGATAGTAGCTAATAAATACGAAATGAATATACAATATACATGTAGTGTAAAGATTTAGTTAAAGTGAGCTGTGTTGAACGATTAATAGTGTGAAGTGAAGATAGGGCAAGTCGAAAACCTAACTTTTTTCGTCAAACTTAACGATGCTTTCAAAACTAATCGTCTCTAACTTTCAAAACATTGTTGAAAAGATAACTGATGATACATCGACACAATATTTTCCATGAATGCCAAGAAATGTCAACAATGTTATTTTTTTAGCTAACAAACACAAAATAGAAAGATTGCATAAAATTGGATCACTTATGCCTGCAAGTAATTCAAGCTATTGAATCTTAAAGTTGTTAAATAAGATCCATTAGGGGTAAGTACGGTTGGAGTTAAGTACGGTTTAATACAAGTATTAAGTAAAGACAATGCAATATAACCACAAAAACAATAGAAAATGGAAAGAATTGTAGTCCTAATTTGATGAATAACACAAAATGCTTGTTTCGTGACGAGATATTATCTTGTAATCAAGTTGTTTGAAGTGGCGAAAATGTCATTTAAAACGTTTGATAATGATGATAAACCATATACCGTACTCGCTTTTTTTTGTGGTTTTTTCGCCATTTTGCGTTCTTAGATAAGCCTGAAATTCACTCGAAAGATAGGCCTATCATCATCATCTGCGTGTCAGGTCGTAAATTGTTGTTCAATATCTCCCTCTTTAAAAGACCGATTAAATCGATTTTTTTTTAAAAATCTCTTCCTTTCGTACTTTTTTGTACGTACGCAGAGACAACTTGACACGGAAACGCAATAAACAATTTGTGAAATAGCTACCATTTTCACGTTGCTCATCAGTTCCAAATGGCACGAACACACTAGCACGAACTGTTAAACTGCCACGGTGGTTGTCGTTATTAAGACAAGGTAATTCTAGGTCGAAAAACAGGTAATTCTTTCATCTTTCTTTCCCCTCTCACACCTCGAGTTGGTACAACATGCTTCCAAAATCCCTTCGAGCAGTTGGCACCCGAGTCGTCTTGTTCGCAATCACCCTTCGCAATCTTAGAAAATTACTCTCCGGTAAACCACACACGCAGACAAACAGACACTCACAAAGAAGACAGTCGGCTGTTCTTCTTATACAGAAGCCAAAAAGAGAAAGAGAAGAAAAAGACACGCAGCAGCATTCAATTGCTTTTCCTTATCTAAGCGACAAAGGCACGACCCAAATTTGCTTATCGTCCTCCATTCATTATCATCGCCAAGGTGTCCGGCTTATCTAAGTTGCATTAAGTGTCGTGTTATCACTTTGCCTAGCTGCTTTACCTTTTAGGAGAAAACAGTTAAGAACGTCTTTGTCGACTATGGAAACAAGGGAATCTTGTCCAGAGAATGATCATCCATTCGTTTTCTCCAAATGGCTTCTTTGCCTCAGCCAAGCAAACAAAAGTTGATAACGTGGTATGAAAGACATAAAGGAGAAATTTCTTAACTCTTTAAATAAGCCCACTCGTGATTTTCCTTCCCTGACGATAATCTCAACCGTAAATCTAGTAACCCTAAACATAGACATGTAGCAACCCTCTTAACAGAATGGTTGACGTAAGTAATTGGTCAGTTATTAAAGATTGTGTAAAAATCTTAAGTTTACTTAAAAAACGTATGAACTGTACATTTCATGATAGATAATGAATACAACCTTCTGTATAACGAAATCAATTATTAAATTTTTTTTATATATGATTTTATTAATGTTTAGCTCTATATTAGGTGATTTGTAGATGTTCACAATAATACAGCATACATTACATGTAGAACAGTGCATTCGATGTCATCAGCCAAATGAATTAAATTGAGATAATTGAGTCATTTTATCTGAATGTACAATAATAAAATCAACTAACGAAATCATAAACTTTTTATGTAATTTCAAAACTACATGGTACCGGTACTGAATTAAATTACTAGAGGCAAACAACTCTTTAATATTGGTGAACAGATCATTGGTGAACAGATCATAATTTTATTAAAGCTCGTTTACTGTTTATAGTCTGTTGTACTTTGGCAGGAGCTTATTGTTATAACTTTATTTAATCTCACTATTTACACTCGTGTTGTTATGGAAAGTAAAACGTAAATTCAGGTCATGGAAAATGTATTGAATTAAAGATTTTCGACTCAAGTATTTCAAACATTGAAATATGAACTGAAGCATTTGAAACACAAAAATATTTAAACACACATTCTTAGAAAACAACAAAATTATACAACAGATCTTTATATCGAGACGTGTCTGAAGTCAGAAGTGTCCCAACAATGAGCAATAATAAAATAGCATGTAGTTGAGCTGTATCAGGGTTAATTGTTGTAATAACATTTATAAACTTATAAACTTTTTTACCTAATTTTAAATCGGTAAAATATTTTCTTAAACTACATCTTATAGTAAAACAGTCTGCTTGTCTAATATCTAACAGTCTATAAGATTTTACAATGTTTTCATTGATTTTGTACGAAATAATATCAAATAAAAAACAAAAAGCACCAAAACAAAAGGGGAATTTCGTGAACTTTTACTTTTACACCAGGTATAAAAGAGCGCTAAGAAACATTTTTGTCAAAAATGAACTAAAAACATTTTCGAATTTGTTAAATGCAATTCTACCTCCCTAATGCATAATTATTAGCAAAACAAACATACTGTATGTGCAAAAACATCAGTGCAAGAAGTGTGAAGTGGCCCATAGACAACAAGGCAAGTTCAGATCTTTAAACGCTTTTTCCTCGAAATTGTAAAAATGCCACTTGACATCGTTTTACACCAAGCCCTTCAATTGTACGTTTCACTTTTCAAATTGTAGAATCATCTAATCGTTATATGACCCTAGAAAATTCAACAAAGGTACTATGATTTTCCCCCTAAACTGGTGGTTTTACTGCAATAAACTACTACTAACAATTGTTTAATAAATATCTAACTACTATACATACATACAGAGTGGACCGAAAAAACTGTCACCCATTTTCAACAAGCGATTTCTTATGAACCGCTTAAGCTAAACAAAAACTAAAACTAGTAAATGAAAGATCAATTGAATATTTTCCCAATAATACATAACTTTATGTTATTACTTCAATAGTTTGCTCGTAATGACTGCGTGAAACAAAGGTACCCTCAAAAGAAGTTGTAAAATTATTTTACAAGTACAAAAGGAGATAAGTGCATAACTGTTCAGTGAAAAAGTAAATAATAAATTCTAAAAGAAGGGTGGGGGAATTATGTTTGTGATACAATTGTCATCCGGCTTTACGGGTACAGATTTACAGACCGATTTTGGAAAAACATACGGTTGCAATAACGCATCATAAAAGCACACTTAAGAAAAAAGACGGTACAAGCACTGCATATTACAACTTTTTTAGGGTACCTTTTTGTCGCGCGGCCATTGCGACCAAACTATACAAGCCATAACATAAAATTTTATATCATTAAAAAGAAATTAAATTGAGCTTTCGTGTTATAGTTTTAGATTTTGTCTAACATGAACGGTTCATGAGAAATCGTTATTTGAATATCGGTGACAATTTTTTTGGCCCACCCGGTATACATATAATAGTAAATGCGATTTTCAGTTTTTTATTCCTTCTCTGATTGGTTCTCCAATGATTAAAAAAATACAAATGTTGCCAGGCAACATGAGTTAAAACAATAAACTGCATAATAAAAGAATCATACGATATTGTTGACGGACATACAACTAGATATTATTAAACGGAAAATGTGTAATCACATCTTTGCTGTTGTCGTTAACAAATACTTTTAGTATTTTCTAAAAATATTGTTTTTTGTTACGGTATACGTAGTTGCAGATGTACTTCTAATTTAAAATAAAATTGTTAGTCAAATAATAACATTATGTACAGTATTATATAGCCTAGACACCATCTAAATTACAGATTGATTTAAAAATTTAAATTTATTACTTTCTATAAAATAAGAATAAACAAACATCTTAAAAAATAACAGATAATGTCACTGTAACATGACTGTTTATTAAAATGTTTCATGCACTTTTACATCGGTACCATAGGTCTACTATGGTTTATGTAGGCCTACGCAGAGTTACAAATTATGGTGTCAAGCATTCAGCAGATTATTCGAAAATCATGGTTCAGTTGGGTGTTGAGCCCTTACCAGAAACTATGTGGCTTATCTTTTGTAATCTTTATGTATGGGCCACAGAGGTGGCAACGAGATGAACCAAATGAGAGCCGGTTTTCAATTTCCGGCCCTGCCATCCGACCTTTCGTACACTTCCTATTGCCTTTTCTAAATGACAAAATGGTAGCTATTTTTTGCTTCAACCTAATGAAGCAATCTTGACAAAGAACAGGATAGGTGAGGAAAACGTAATCATCGACTAGTTTCTACAATAGGCTTACACGAGAAATTGCCTTCTCACGCCAACTTACAAAAGGCTTACGGTTGTTCTGAAAATTCTATGAACCTCGAGTGAAATCTATGTGACGTTCGGGGAGTTTTGAGAAACAATTGGAATAGCTGGCGTGTTTTCTTCTCAAAGTGTTCTCGAGCATTTGGCCTGAAGATACGAAAGAATGAAAATGTCCACGACGAATTCTCAAGATAATCATCATTGCAACGAACCGCCATTGATGCCACCCGACAACCAAACCCGAGGAATGTGCGGTATTTAAACATTCGACAAACAATTTTCGGCTGTTAATCGTGAATGAAATGTGATAGAAAATGCTGTCTTTTACGAAACTTTTCGACCTCCACTAAAGAACACGTTTCCTTGCTGAACTTTGCGTTACAATAAAACTGCCAATGTAAGATATCATCAAAGCATCACTCGTGCATCACCTGGTAATCAATTTCATCAACCAATAGGTTTCTATAAAAATCGGCAAACAACAGGCTTAAGAGAGTTAGAGTGTAAAGAGGGCGAAATTATCAAACTTAACATCAAAGAAATCATGAATACTAAAGGTTTCCAAGTGCATCAAAAGGTTTCTTTCTTTATCGCTAAGAGCTTCCATTAGTTTACTTTATTTTGCTCGTCTTTTTCTCATTGATAACGATCCGATTTGAAATAGTAAATATGTTATCTTCTCTTCCGGCATTCGGAGTTTAATGTATCCAAGACAACGGGAAAGATTTTATCGAGGATAAATATCTTTGAAAGAATATGTAGGTGTCAATGGAAGTTCAAAATGGTGGCAACAAAACGAGTTTTCTTATTGCTACCAAAACGCCATTGCTTTAAAGATTCCAAGATTTCGGTAAATTTTTTTTGAAATAACTATATTGGTTTTCTTAGTATTAAATACTGAAATAAACATAAATCTGATTAAATAGAGATTCTAAATAAACTTTGGAAATGTCTATAATGTTAAATGTTTGTATAGCGTGAATTACTAGAAATATAGAAACGAATTTCTAATCGGAATTTCTAAAAATATAGAAAATTAAATATATTAAACTATATAATGTAATTAAATAATTTTTTAGAAAATAAAATTGTAGCAAACATTGAAATAGTGGTTCTTTTAAAGATTTTTATGAAAACCATACTTTTCGATGATACGACAACTTATGCGACATTAACCGGCATATTTTTATTGTTTGAAATTTATTTAATACTGATATATTTAAGGTATAACACTACATTTTTATAAAGTACGATACTTATTTAGATGAAAAACTGAATAATTGAATAGAAAACTAAATGTCTGCATGTAATTAGTAGGCCTATAAAGTACTGATTAACTTAAAAAAAATCATTTAATGACATAAATTTTACTTTAAAAGACAAGAAAACATTAAAGGTATTAACTAAAGTAACAACTAAATAATGTTTAAGAAGTAGTCTAAAGTAAACGTCATTGGTTGGCCTATAGTGTGGCATCTTTGTTTAAGTGTACACGATATGTAATTGAAAATAAAGAAATATTATTCACAAGAGAAATGAACCGCTAGAAAGACACGAAAAGTGTTCCAAGTTTTACAACAAAACAAACATTCTGTGTAATGTAATGTTGTTATGGGAGAACTTGTAACCGGTGAAATTGATTGGGGGTTTTCTGTTATAGATGAAAATAATCCTCAAATAAATATATAGATTCAATGAAAGAAATAACGTGTAACATATAGTCAATGACTATCGATTTTCATTGCAAATATCAAATTTAAACCGATCATCTAAAACGTATGAGACTTGAGAGATGCGAGTAAAAGCTCATGTCAAACAAGGATTAAGTTCATTCTGGACTTTTCAGCATAGAAACTAACAAAGCTGAAAACTTTGTGAAAATGATAGCAGCAATACAATACATCATCTTACTTACGGTTGCTATCTCAGCAACGCACCATGGCTACCACCATCACCATAGAATGTCATTCATCTAAGCAATGTCGTACTGATAGCTAACACATCACATGTTTCAACCCCCACAAAAACAATCCTAAACAGCCCGAGTAACAAAAAAGTCTGTAAAAGGCAAACAAAACACGACGACAAAATAGAAAAAAAGTTGTTGCACCTACCGCCAGCATATCACATTCAACAGATTCCCTGGCACGTGTCTGAACAGCGCGGCTCCGGCAAGTTTTCTGAGACAAGGGGTGTGTTTTGGGGATGTTTTAGATGTAGTGCTTTCTTGATATTATATAATTTTTTCTCTACACACACCTGACGCTTAGGCCATGCTACGGTCTTAGCCCGAAAAAAATAATTGGTCCGCACTTGATGCAACAACACTCGTTAGGCCTATACTTTTTTTTCTAGTGCAGGGCCTAACTTGCCCCCTCACTACGACACAGCACACAAAGCAGAACTCAGACACGACAAGCGAGCGGATCGGATCGACCGACTCAACAGCTCGCCGAACACAAGCCAAGAGAGTAGAAGAGTAGTAGGAAGAGACGGAGGAGGAGGAGGGGGTGGTGGTGGTGGAAGAGGCGGAGGCGTGGGTGGAGGGATGCTAGCCTAGCCTCCTCATCCAGGGCGCTACCACGCGGTCGCTCGAGAAACTTGTAACCCCGCCCCTCAAAGCTGCGCGTGCACCGCGACCCACCGACCGATCCAAAAGCACCAGCCCACACTCTCCTTCACACACACATACATCTACTAGCTAGTAGTACGAGCACAACAAGAAGAGGAGAAGGAACAGAAGAAGAAGAGGAAAAAGATGATGAGGTGGAAGGAAGAGGAGGCAGCCATATTTCTTCCGAGATGGATTATGACGGAGATGATACGTAGTGTTGGGTGGAAAGAAAAAATGTGTCGGACGTCCTAGATCGTAAGACATAACCTGGGGTCTGGCAAATTAGACAGGGATTACAGTGATGTAGAGCTATGTTTTATGTTTACATTTTTTCTCTATTTCTTTTACATGTAAATGTTTCGTAATTTTTGTGTTAAATTTGGAATGTTGCGTAAGGGATGCTAGCGTAGATGCTAGTACTAACGACAAGTCACTTTTACCGTGCAACGTAGTATATCAGTTACAACAATTTTCTGATTAAATATTCAATAAAATTAAACACTTACTAATTTTAAACTGGTATTTTTTCATTTCAAAATTACATCTTCAATGAATGAATTACTTTTAAAAATTGTAAAATAAATATTTGGCATTATCACACACAATTTTAACTGTCAAGTGCTAATGTTCACACTGGAGTGTAATTCGTGTAAAAATTTGAATTTTTTGTTAAATTTAGTTTGTGAACAACTAAAGCTTAGCTTTACTCAAATTTTATATGCCTAGTTCTACCTGATGTTGTAGGCTTAAACTCACACAACTAGTTATCAACACTCGTGCGTAATTGTTAATTCTAATGATAAGAAAAAAACAAAACATAATTGGAAGAAGGCGGAAGATTTCTTCCAACCAAAATAAAAAGGTTTAAAGTATAGCTGATAAAACCTTTCACGATCGACGACATGATGAAAGACGAACTGCTTTTCTACTGCTTGCTTTTGCCTTGCCCCCCTTTTGCCACGCCCACACGTCATCGAGATGCGAGACAGACGCAAAGGGTTGCCTGCCAGTCGAAATAATAAATTACGGTGGCAAATAAAAGTAAACAAGAAACGAATTGTTTATCGATTCGAAGGAATTCATCGACCCCTCCTTTTATTTTGACTTAGCCTCACAATGACACCAAGATGACACCAGAAGAAAGAAAGGAAAAAAAAACTATTCAACAATTTACGAGCCTAACCGTTTAAAGGAACCTTCAACTGTCGAAAGCGCTAATGTAAAAGGTATGACAAGCGAAATAAAGATGTGTCACTTACTCGTGCGCACGAGTAAATGTCTAAGGACTTATTAAATACCCGCCTGAAAATAGGCTTCGCTGCCGAACAATGTTGATTTGTTGACGAAGCAGCTGATCAGAGTGAACGTTATTTAGCGACCACCTATAGTACATTAACAGAGATGCAGTTTGTATATACCGATAGATTCTGTAATTAAATTTTCTAATCAGAGCGTGGTACCAGTTTCGCGTGTACAATGCTAATGGTCATTCGGTGTTTCGTGAAATCCCTAACAGATACACATTATCGAACGGGTACGGCAACAACGTATCGCAACATAATTCTTTTAAAAGTAAACAAATGGCCATCTATAATTAAATGCCAACTATTTTCCTGGTAGACTATAGACAATCTAATGAAATTAGGACAGTCAACTAACTTATCTCTCTTAGGGATTTAGATATTCCGAGCAACACAATGGAATACTGGTTATCGCCATCGCTAGGTGCCAATGGCTACTCGATTCGAACCTAAAAGCTATCTCCAATAAACCACACGTCCACTTGTCAAGTGTATTCGTTCAACCAAATTTCACCTTTGTTATTGACACGATGAATTCAATACAAAATAAATGAAATATTACTCCACAAGTGAACCGTCTGACGTCGAACTGAAGTAAGTACAAAGTTTTGTATTTAGTTATTATTGGTCTAACATAACATGCTTGTACAAACTTTTTAGATTATACTGCAATTAGAACAAACGTTCATTGTTCACGTAAAAGTTACGTGAGGCAAAAATAACACATGGCTGAACATAAATTCTAATACTAAATTTTATTCTATTTCTCAATTTCCTCAAAATATACATACAAAATTGTCGCTTCGTCCCCTTTGGTTTCAGATGACTCGATTAATCTGCAGCGTCAACATAATTGTTTTTAAACACGTTGGTAAATAACAATTTTTTTGAATCTGTTTATATATTTTAACACATGCATTTTCACTACTAAATCAATGACATTTATTTAAACCAAGTTGACTATCAATTTAACAAGTTAGTGTTAGTTCTTATATTTGTACTTAAAAAACACTAATAAATTACGAGTATATTTACAAATTAAAATAGAATAACTTAATGAAGTCATCAATATCTTTTAAGATCATAGGTTTGCATTGTACAAGTATCAAGTGTAGCCTATAGATTTAACAAATATAAACCTATAAATAAAATTATCTAAGGTTTATAAACCAAGATTTACATGTTCAGTAGTTCAACATAACACGCTTAGGTAGCATTACATTGTAACATTCTATTACATTCTAATTGCTTTACATTCTAAGTTATTAGTTAAGTACTACTCTAACATAAACACAATTATTTAGCAAAATTAACGACAAAATTAATGCATAAGCATCACTAATAATTTTTTCATTTTGCAGTATATTATAAAATTGAACTAAATTTGCAGTTAAAATATAATCATTTTCTGGCCAAGAAAGTCAACGTTATACCAGTTTGGTTTATCAAATCAGTGTTTTATTGTTGCTAAACTATTAAAATGAGAAACCACGATACCAAAGTTTATCTCACCTTGTATTTTATTTATTTTCTACCAAACCAGTGTAGGAGGAGAGAAACATATCAGTCATTAGAACACCCTAATCGATAAAGGTGTCCACGTTTCCCTGCACAACATAAAAGTAGTGCATCAAGCAAACCTCGAAAATCCCAAAGGGGTAGCTGCGTGCGCAAGTGTTTTTGCAAAATTGCTCGCCTCTTCACACTCGTTGTTAGGTTCAATGGAGGCAAGATCGACGGAGTGTGTGTGTGTATGTGTGTGTGTGTCACTAGATAGAGAGTAGGAAAGGGAAAGTGTGATAGCAATCGATGGCACGGCATGCTCCTGGAGCTCTTAAAACTTGTTGACTGTGCCAGCAAATGAAAAGAGAATAGCTTGTTGCTGGTGGCTGCTTCTAATGAAACTAGGATGCAAAAAAAATAATATAAAAAAACAACAACAGTTGAGTTGGATGAAAGCGAAACCAACTCACCTGACCTCCATTTCACATTTTTTTTCTATTATTATTACAAACCCCCAAGCCCAAAGGGATTTCAGTGTCTGCAAACTGGCTCGGTCAAAATTTTTAATTAGGGAGGGGGTTTTATGTATGAGAGATAAAAGTGAAATCGCTTGCACCTCCATATTAGAGGGAAAACAACAGCAATTACTTTGCTTCTTAAAAGTCATTAAGCAGTAAGCTTAGGATGACGCGCGTTATAAGATGAAAAAAAAAACCAAGCAACAAAAAAGTTGATGAAAAATACGTTTGGAATTGATGAAGGCTCCACTAACTATGAGGTAGGTATTAAGAGTGTATTCGGAAACAATTTTTTTGTGAAAAACGCAAGCAGACAAGAGTGTTCCTAATTAGATATTTAAAGTGGAATTAAATGGATTCGTTTTCAATTAGTGTATAACTAAGACAACTGAAAAACAAAATTTAATTAAAAAAACATTGTCGTAAGTGTTTCTTTTTAAATAAGCGAAGAAATTTTTGCAATACCACGGCTAAATATGATACTTTGCAAACTCCTAGTATGAATTTAGAATTATGTTAAAAACCGATAATCCCACGTATAGCACGAATATTAATTTGTTTACGTCTTTGTAACATGATCGTATTGATGTTTTAGTTAATCCTGACAGATTCCCTATAAGAATATAAAGATACCCAAAAACAAGTTCCACATTCTTTTGCAATACTCTATTTTCAAAAGAACAAAATTAATATAAACTGCCCAGCAACGGATACAAGAATTTCATGCTGTCACAAAACTTAGCCATATCAAAAGTATGACTAAACAAAACCAAAACATTTAATTAAATAAAGTTTTTCAAGCTATCTCAAATCATCTTTGTTGTCATAGCAACCACTGTTTCCACAACCACCAAACAAGCGCGAGATCTGCTTCCACTTGTTTTTCCATGGCAACCATTTCCAGATAGCCATAGCAACTCTTGCCTAAGCCTAGTAAACATTGTATTTAGCTACTAGCCAAAAAAACTCGTTCGACATTCGCGAAGCTATTTGTGAGTTTTCTTATTCACAATCAAAGGATGTTTGTCAAGTTGCTACACACTCGCGATCCATCGGTTTATCATATTCACTAGATTCTCATACCCCCTTTCAAAAATTACTATTCTTCTCTAAAATTAAATGAATAAAACCAACATAACCATGACCACGTGAATGTATCATAACAACATTTCACAAATTGGGGGTGAGGCGCGTTAGACTTACATGTATTTATTTTTTTATTCGACCCAGCGGTCACAACAACAAGATTACAAAACAATAAAGGATAAATAAATTAATTTGACACAAAACTATAAATAAAATCACAACTCAATCTAGATAATTAATGTGTTTCTTAAGTAAAATATCAAATTTTTTTGTGTGTTTTTTGGTAATCAAATGTTCAGTCATACCAAATATACGAAATCAGATGGGAAGATTATTTCATTTTTCAAAAATATTGTAAGAATATTCAGCTTTAACAGAGGTAAAAGTGAGGTAACACTTGAATGTGTGTTAAAAATTCTAAAATTAAAAAAATAACTTACGACTTCCCAAAATATCCTCATTTTCGATTCCAAGTTTCATGAAAATCTGTTCATTCGTTTTTGCATCATGCAAACAAACATACGCATAGAGAGATAGATAGACACGAAACAATAGTTTCATTTATGTAAATTTAATTTTAACATTTTTTTGTGGATTATATGCAATATACTGTACGTTATCTTTAAGAAAAGAACTTCCTAAACACGCATAAAATTCTGATGCAGAATTTTTTGTGTGTGTATGTTATGTGTGTGAAGGTTATGGAAGTGGTGAGTAGAGGTACGTAGGGGTTATTGGGCCTAGTGGCAGGGATTGGCACTCAGCTCTCACCCTGTCCACTGTGGCTAGAGCCATTGGCGCCTCTCGATGCATTTCGATTCAGCACCAGTCTCTCCACAGGTAATGGCATTTCCTACTAAACTCCTTGTCAGCAAGCGCAAGGGAGTGCACACCCTACTTCTCCCCCTTTTCTTTTTTTTTAGTTTTCCCCCTTTTCCTAGCTCCCACTCTTTTGCTCGTAGCTTCCAACCCAGACCCCCTCATTCCCATTCCTGAGACAACGACCACGCTACACGAGAAATGCGCTCAGCAGGAGTAATGGCTAGAAAGGGAAAGCACCCACTAGAAAGAAGTCGAATATTGAGAACTGAATGACATACGTAAACAACATAAAAGAAGAAAAAATGAAAGAAAAAAAAATAGAAACCGAACAAGAGCAAATTAGTTTTTTTTTCTTTAGTTCTAATTTTTCGATATGGAAATTGGAGGTATAAATAAATGCGTTGTTGATATTGGAATTTTTTTCATATAAATTTTTATACCATAAAAATTGTACGTTTTTAGGATTTCTTTTTTTATTATTAGATCATTTAATAAATATTTTATGTTTGCTAGAAAAAATGCCTAAAGCATAAAAGAACTTGGAAATAAAACGAATTGAGCTCAGAATTCAAATTTAAAACAAAAATTTTTTAAAAATAAAACTGAGAATTTAAAATTTAAGCTAAATAATAAAAAATTTACAAATAATATTTTTAAAAATTGAAAAAAAGTATGCAAAACCAAATATAATAATTGATTTTATATAAAATAAATGCAATCGATTAGCTACAGGTGATTCACCTGCAAAAATAATTTTTTTTAATAATTGATGTACTATACTGTACAATTTGTAGCGTTAACAAGTAATAGAAAAAAATCTTTCTTTTTAGTACGGTACAACCTTTTAATCTGACGTGGTACTGTGCTTTTGTTTTTAAACCAACTTTCAATAGTATTTGAAATAAACATGTGGAAAGGTATTTTTTATTTGTGTTGAGTGTTTAATCCAATAGTAGATTCACAATAATGAATCAGAGACACTGTATGCAGTAAAGCTATATGTAATATAAGCTCATATTTAAGCCTGTATACCCGTCAAAAATGACAGGAGGCAATTCATTCAGTTCATAAACATAATTTATTGATTTAACTCATGTTGCTTGGTAACATTCGTTACAGTTGTTGTTTTTCTTCATGTTGCTTTGCAACGTTAGTATTTTATGTTTGCTTAAAACACTAGTGTTGACGTTAGTTAGTGTTTTGTTAATTACTGCTTATGTTTGTGTTGAGATGGTAACATATTCATTATGTTATGTCACGGGTTACGTTTGTTTTCAGTTGTTGTAATAGTAACATTGAGGCACGGAAAGAGGCACAAAGAGAGAGAAAGATTTTATTTTGTTTTATAATAAAAATAATATTGTATAAATACAATAGTAATGATAATGTAATAATAATTTCTTTATAACAAATGTATGATTTGGGTTTGACAATGCTTGAAAATAAATAGGTAGTTGTTATCACCAGCAACACTTTACGAGAAAAACTCAATCTTCACGTGTCGTTTTATCGAAATTGACATGACATCAATTCGTGAAAAAATTAATAGAATCAAATGTTCAGTGGCTGTGTCCATCTGTCAAATTTCATCTTTCTTGGAAATAGGGAACTGGGTCAAAATAAACCTAAAAAATGTTGAATCAAACAAACAACGGTCAAGCCAAGTTAAAGTTGTGATGAAGGTTTTAAACGAAAGGTTCACGTGTACAGTTTGTTTATTATTTGATATTTTTTTTTTCAGATTTCAGATTTGTTTCGTAAAATCAAATTCCTAATTAATCAGTATATCCATCCAAATTAGTTGTTGTTGTATAGACTAAAATTATTTTGGTTTTAGTCTGGTTTAGACAGGTTTAGTTTTCACTTTGGTTAGTTTACTGTAACTATTCTCTATACTCTCTATGTAAATATTCTCTAATGCTAAATCAATTTCTACCATTATATTATTAAATTGTTTTTCCTATAAAATAAAATAAATTCTATCAACAATATATACACAAGATTACATTATATATTTTACTCCGTTTTACACGTTTTAAATGTTTACTATGTGATGTAGTGTACATGGTGTTATCATCACCTTTTTTTGGAATACAGTAATTGTAATATAATGAAAAAATGATATAATTAAATTTATTAGACTAAAAAACATTTGGAATACATACATATATTGTTGGATGAAAATTTAAAACCCCGAATCATGTCTAAAGTGTGAAAAGTTTAATCAATACTAAACAGTATTGTGCAAATTGTGTTGACTTTAAAAACAAGCCAACCAATGGAAAGATACCTGTCACCAAAATTCATCTAAAAATAGAAGATTGGGAATGTTATAATTGAGTTTTGGGTCCGGTACTGTTAAGAGTAAGAATAGCCGATGTGAATTCCAATAGCAGAAACGACGACGACTTTTATCTCAGGTTTTTAAAACCAGTGCCCGAATATAATCATCTAGCAGGTGGGGTCAACATAGAAAGGTCACCTCCAAGTCACGCACAGACGCAGAACTCGCTTAAACAGGGATTAGGGTTCGAGTCATATGTTCACTGTAGGTCGTAAAAGGAACAATCCTCGTTATCTCTTATCCCTCAGCTACCAAAGGCTTGTCAAGAGGGAATTGAGATTAGAAACCTAACGGACAAGCCTCATTCATAAACTCCCAACAAGATGAATGGTGAATTTTAAGGCACACATGCAATTAGGTGTCATGCGACGAAACAAAAGTTTCACATTCATTCCACCAAATGAAATAAGTTTCCGAGACAATTGTAGTTTGTTGCAACAACGTTAATGATAATTATCATGAACCAATGAAAACGCAATAAAAAGATAGTATTCATTTAAAGTTGTTCGGACGAAAATTGGTTACTGGATTCTATGTTGATACTGACAAAGGACTTATTATATTTGAATCGCCTTATAAACCATACCGAAGTAAGTTCAAAAAACATAAATTCGCAAAAACAATATTTTTTACTTATGGTTTGTTCATAAGGTTGTATGTTATTCTGATTGATTCATAGGTACCGTGTAACTCTTTTTAATTGGTCCAGCAATATGATTTTTCGTCTATGCCCAGATCATGACTTGGTGGCCTCATTTCATGCATTAATTCAGAAACTGTAAAAAGTGAGTTAGTTCACTATGGTTTAACACTATCCATTTGTGCTTTATAACACTTCCTCATATTTTGGGGGTGTAGGTAGAAAAAATTGACAATCAAAACACCGACAATCAGAACACCGACAAAACCGACGTTTCAAAATACCGACAATCAAAATACCTAACCGAACCCCGACTGTCGGTATTATGATTGTCAGTATAACGGCCGGAACCGCATATCGTTTAGGCATTGCTTGCGCAATGTCTCTCAGGGACGGTACGAAATAATAAATAAATAAATAAATAAATAAATATACAAAGATGTTTTATATAATACTTTTTTACATAACGGTACTGAACCTTATATACTGTAACTCGCACTCTGATAGAGTTGTATGAACTATTCTCTTTAGACCCCTTCAAATACTGGACCCGCATAATACAATACGGAACAATTGGGTATCAGGTATATCCGTAAACGATTATATAAAAATCCAATATAACACAAGTTGTATTTTTTGTCTCAAAATGGTTTTGTACATTACACCACGTCATATTACTCGTAGTTTGAAGGAACGATGAATTATTTCTTTTAAATATTTCAACTACTTTCCTTCAAATACTAGATCTGTTTTGGACGGTACTGAGCAAATGACTATCAAATATATGTTTAAATGTTTATAACTCCTATATAAAAAACTAATATAACTGAAGTGTAGTTGCCACAAAATGTGATTAACGATAAACCTCTTTGCCGGGTATTACACCGAATTATTTGATAATCAAACCCTTTTCAAAAAGTATCACATCATGCAAATGTACTACCCCAAACCCTAATAAATATTTTACTAACAAATATTCAATAAAATATTTCGAACAATGGAATAACTGGTTTACACTAAACTGTTTTCATAACCCACAACTAACATTTCTTCTCTTTTCACAGCTTTGACAAAGCACTGTTTAGACGCGTTAATTGTAATTTATTTTGTAATTGTTTTGATCCCAAGGATTATCAAATGAAAATTATTATTACTATTATCAAATTGGATAGGTAATGATTAATGTTTTTAAACCAAAACGAAACTCCGCTTATTGCAATGCGTTTTTCTCTATGTAGTGGTAATGAAGTCTGAAAATGGTTTTTTACACGAGTTGAGGGGTGGGTCAGTGGATGGGGGTGAAAAAGCGACTTCACGCCTTCGCGAGCACTCAATTGGATGGTGGTGGAAGCGTGACTCGATATCCTCCCTCTCACCCCTTATTTCACCACTACCACCACTACTACTACTACTACTACTATTACTACTAACCCAACTTTTTTTTTCTTTTCCACTATCCCGTATCTCCTTCTTTCTCGTTTTGCCCCGAGTCTCACTCACTGGATGGTTGCCAGTTGACCACCCCTAAATCTCCACGAGCTGAAACCCGAGCAGTCAGTTATCAACCTACACCCACACCTCTCTCAAGACGGTTTTTAAACGACCGATGGAGAGTGGTTCGAGCCATAAAAAGAGTCAATTTTTCAATTAGGATCCGAGCAAGAAGTAAAACGAAAACGAAGAAAAAAAAATATCGAGTGAAAAAAAAAAAGATCGAGAAAGTGAATGTGGTGAAAAATCAGAAAAATGTGTAGAACGAAGTATCAAGCGTCATGTGTTTCTTTGCTGTGTGCTTTGTTAGTACTGTTTTTACTGAATGAATGAACGAACCAATTGGACGTTTCTAAAAATTGTCAAAAAATAAATTGTTAATACAATTGAAGGACCTGATGTAAAAGGGTGTTAAATAACATTTTTACAATTTCGAGGAAAACGCGTTTGAAGATCTGAACTTGTCTTGCTGTCTATATTGAATACACTTCTTGCACTAATATCTTTGCAGATATTGAGGTTTTGCTCACAATTATGTGTTAGAAAGATAGAATTGTACCTAACACATTAGAAAATGCTTTCAGGTCATTTTTGACAAAAAGTTACTTAATTCTCTTGTACACCAGGCTCTTGAATTGTTTGGAGATGTTTATAAAATACCAAACATGTTAATATTTTAAAACTTTTTTGGGTGATACTTCCGTTGTATAAAAATGTATGTAATATTACAAATTACCAAAATCGTTTCTAAAACATTTATTGTAATAATGATCAATCTTTATAAAACAACTATTTTCATTTGTTATCTTAGGTTTATACTGTATAGAGTTTGTTCAAATTAAAAACGTACTATTATGTTACTGTATGTTGTTTAGTTATAATGTTTTTAATTTAAATTATCTTTTTTTTTGTTTAAATATACTGTTCAAAGAGTGTACAAATGTATTTTTCAATTTGAAAAACCCATTTGTTGCAAAACAAATGAACTTCACTTTAAACATGCTTCAAAACGTTTCCAAAAATAAAAATTTATTTGTTCAACTAATTGAGTTTGTTAAAAGTTAAAAAGAGACATTTGAAAATGAATAAAAAATTACATTTGAAAAAGATTCATTACCGGTAGTGATCTTATTTTAGTACCGGTACCGGTATATGAAGAAGAAAATACTTTTAATAAAATTAATATAACAGATTTACAGTATGTGCATGTTAGATAATGATTGAATTATGTGCATTTAGATAGTATGTTGTAAGTTAGATAGCAATTCTCGTAATAAGTGGTGTCTTAAAACTTTGTTTACTAACAAAAGTAGGCCTATACAAAATCTCAAACTTTTTATAAAAAAAACAACAATAAATCAAATCACATTTGTCGTGTGTGACTGGTTTAAAAAAAAAGTAGGCCCTATATATATACACAGTAGAAGTTTATTTGGCTGAATGAACTCACCCATAGAATTTCAAGTTATAAATCTTATTTCAAAAACAACAATCGATAACCGATTATACAGCACGCGGATACAAAACACGCTTTCCTAAACTGGATTATTACAATATTTCTAACACGCTGAATTTCTGATGATGAAGAATGAAACTTTGTGATTGACAGTTGGACTCGGTAGTGGTGGTATTGGGAGTTTTGTCATCGTTGATGATGCCGTGCACGGCAGGTGGCTTAAGCAGAAGCTGTGTAAATACATAGATATTCTAAAGAAGAAGGAGAAGCACAGAAAGAAAAAGCGTAGCTCCCACGAGTGTGGAGCATCGAAATTGATAAAACCCACAACCCGTGGAGTAACAACGGCTGTAACTGTCTTTTTGCTTGACTAAGTTGGTCCAGCGAGACCGGGTTCTAACCTCGTGCTTTGTAATCGTCTGTTTTGTTGTGTCATTAATATTTATGGGTGAGAATTGTTGCTCGCAAACGTTGGCAAAAAGCCAGGTTTTGCAATTCGTCCAGAATAAGGACGAAGATACTACACCCCACGTTGGCGTTATGTAGACACACTATACTTGTGTGTTCCACTACTAGGCTAGTGGAACACACGAAGCAAGCTTTTTATTTTTATTATTATTATTATTTGGTCCTACACTCGACATGCCACTCGAGTTTCTCCGGTAATTAATATCAAAAGGAAAAAGTAACAAGAGAGGGGTGGGCGAGGGTTAAAGGAAAGATAACTCTGCAGTTATTTTCAAAATGCCCTCGATTACTTTGGAAATACAACGACACTCGTTTCGCCTTCTCCACTTAGGACACAACCCTAGATAAAGGTTGCTTGACCCCAGCGCCATCGGACCCATCTCAACTCGGGAAAAGGATCTATTCTATTCCATCATGTCGATTTATTAAGGCTCCTGGATGGCAGCATCGTGGGCAAGAGGCCAAGAAAATGGCGACTCTAAATGCATATCCCAATTCTTTCTTTACCCCCTCCTTGTTTTTTTGTTTTTCTATTTTTTTTTTTGTGTTATGCCCTTCGCGTTTAAGTAGTTACTAGAAAAATCGTCATCAACTGGACGTCCTACACAAGACCCATTTTCTTAATTACATAAGTTTGTCTAGTTGTGAAAAAAGTAGTATTTTTTTAATTTTTATTTTGAAACGTAGTTATTTTGATTTGAAGTTGATTCAATTTATCAACCCTATGAAAAGAGTGGTTGAAAGTAAAAAAAAAAAAAAAAGGAATGATTAAATGCAGCATTTTTTATTCTGATAAAATGTCATTTATAAAAGAAAAAAATTTAAGAATAGTGGCCTCTTTTGCAACACGTCGTTAGTTCAGTCTAAGTTTTGAATATAATGGTATAAATATTATATACATTTTTTATTTATAAAAGTTATATTTTATGAGCGAGTATAAAAATTGGAGTCATTCAAATAATAATATTTGTCACTTTTGTGAGAAAAATTATAAAAAAAAAATGCCGATATTTATTCATGCAATAAAAACATGTTTCGGGAAATGAAACTTTTTCATCTTCATTTTGTCATATTTGCTATTTTAGAACGGCATTATGATATATTTTTTAATCATAAAATTATGAGAGCAAATTAATTCTAATGACAAAAAGTTGATTAAATTTTTACCCCGAAACATGCTTTATTGTATACAAATTATTGGGATAAAAAAACAATATTGGAATCCCAAATAATACATGTATTAGTATATCTCACGAAAATATAATAATTTATTATAAATTTTATAAGCTATACCAAAAAAGCAGAAAAATCTGTTTCACGATGGTGACTGATTTTATCCTTCTGATGTATCAATGGACTATAAGCTATAGGTGACAAATAAAAAATTTCTTGTAAATAAATACATATCCTTTAAATTTATATACCGTAATATAAGTATACGTTAGAAAGTAAGAAAAATCTGTTCCTCGATAATGACTTTACTTTTTAAAGTTTGAGTAAAGTACTGTATAGCAGTGACAAATCTGATGAAGTTATTGAGTCAAACTCTTGCTGAGTTATCCAAAGAAATGTTTCTTATGAAATTTGTACAATAAATATCAAAAATATTTCTTAAAAAAAAAATTAAAAAACGGTTTCGTTTCCCCGATCAAATGCAAATGAGATGTCTGGTGTAGCAGCTGTCAGTTGCAGACCCGAGCTGATGGTTTTGGCCTATCTTGTCACATAGTGTCTCGACGGATGGTCACTCTTCTCGCAAGAGCTACTCGTGTTTTTTCAAGCGACAAGGAAGCGGGTGGACGTCAACAAGCATCCCAAACCTCCGTCTCCCCGGAGCGTGTTTCTTGTCCTTCAGCGGTAAACACGACTTGTTTTGACCGATGGAACAAAAATGAAACGACAAAACCCGACCAAGCCGGAAATTACACCTCGACATCCGTGAGCGAGTTTCAAAGAGGAAGAAAGTGAAGAAATTAGAGCGGATTTTTTTTTTCCTTTTTCCCTTTTCTTGTTTTTTCCTATTCCTCACTTTCTGGTGTCACCTACTCCTACTTGGAATCGATTTGGAAGAAAACTGTGTGTGCGGTAGTAGGGAGCGTCATAAATCATTCAGTGGATTGATCGGCCATCGAAAACACGAGCATTCCACAATTGACCTTCTCTCGAGGGTGTTTGCACGTCTCTTCGGCTAGGTTAGATAATTTCGTGACTTTGGGAGGACACTCCACGCGTGACCACTTCCTCATTTAGTCCAACAGAAACCATCATCGGCAGACATGGCCAACGAGTTCGCGAGTCAACAATCAGTAAACATTGGAAAAAACTAGTCTAAAAACCAATTAAACTACTGTTTTCTTCCTGAATGCTTAACTTGCTCATCAGCTATAATTATTCATGTGTTTGTCCTCACTGTCAACTACGTCGCTAACGTTTGACACGTAACCGACCAGTAAGCCATGAAGGGGAGAGGAAAAAAAGTGGGAATGCGATTCAATTTTCTAAGTGACTTCCTTTGGGACTTTAGAGTAAAAGCACTTTAATCTCAATGTTTTCACTGTGGAGTTAGCTCCATAACATATTTATATAAAGATTGGCGCATTAACGCTGATAACGTGTAAGATGCTGTGCTAAATTCTTCATATTCTATATAAAAAAAATATTTTTGCATTCAACGTTTTACAGCACAAAATTAAGTGCTTTACCACAGTAATAGTAAGCGCATTTATTATGAGCAGTAAATGTTTCTTGGGTTGCAATATTAGTACAACAGTAATCTAGCCAAGATTTAGAAATAGATAGCTAATTCTGCAGTACATTGTATAACAAATATACAATATACTCGAACTTATGAAAAAAGTCCTCACTCAGTTCGTTCTAAAAATAATATTTTTTTTTTGCTTTACCTCATTTCACCGGCTGGTTTTAATAGTCCGACTTAACAACACCTGGTAAAAAGTCGAGCGTCAAAAAAATCATAATGTAGGCCACCATGAAAAAAAAAAATTAAAATTACCTCCCCCCCCCTCTCATAGGTGACAAACCTTCCATCCCACCCTTAATGCAAAAAAAAAAACCAACCAATTACTACTAACTCAGTAGTTAAGACGAATTGTAAATTTTTAAACTTATACATAAGGACTTCACAAAAAAATCTTATTGGGAGAAGCAGATTGGCAGCCATTTCACGATGCTATCAGAAACATTGAAAACAGTACATTTTTTGCCCATCACGCGCATGCGCGTCGATGGCAACAGAACGAAATTATGTCAGCCCTAGTAAACGTGGTCCAATTTTCACATTTTTTTTTTCTATTTCCACCTCTCTCCGGGGGGGAAGACTTAGAAAATTAGGGAGAAAAAGCCAACAGCTGGGGCTAATCATTGACTCGATTCTGAGCTGCGATTTTATAGCGAGAAGAATGTGACTAATTAGGCCGAACATGTTGACAATGCCTACTCATTAAGGCCAATTAATAAAGACGACTGGCGTTATCTCGCTGCGATCTTTTCCAAAACGATAAATTGTTTGTTTTTTTAATATCAATTTTTCTTCCCACCTACTTTTAATATTACTACAATAACAACAACAAGAACTAAATTTTGCGCGGACGAGTCAAAGAAATTGATTATCTGTAAACAACACCTGCAGAGTTAAACAACCCCCAAAGTTCCTCCATGTTTCATGTAAAAGAGATTATAATGACAACATGCACCAAAAGGGTTCAAAAATTGGTATAATTGTTATTAAAATTAAATAATATTCTTATTTTTTGAAATAAATATTATAATTTTAAAATTTAATACATTCATTATAAACACGTTGAAAATAACGACCAAATTAAAAAAATAAATAAACAGTCAAACTGAACATTCAATTGTAAATGTATGAAATAAAAGTACTGTTCAAGCCAAAGTTTCTTTCTTCCCTTTTGTAGTAAGGAACTTAACCTCAGAACCCCCAAAATATTTTTCGACCGTTAACATCCAACATGAGTCTTAAGAGACTCGTTTTGTAAAATATAGTAAAATTAGAAACAATGCTCGAACATGAACAGTTTAAGGGCTCGGTGCACTAACAGGTCAGCTCCAATTTTTGCAAAGTGGCGTCACTATTTCTCAGAATAGATGCTTCATATTGTGAAACCATTCCAGTCAATTTTTTGTTACATTTTATTTATTGCTTATCTACCTTTGTTGTTATACGTTTTATTTGTGTGACTTACGTTAATATGAAAAATAGAACTGTTAAAAATATCTTTTCAATTTTAAAAATTGGAGTTGTCCGGTTACTGCACCGAACCCTTCAATTATTCATTGATCACACTAGGAATATAATAAAAGTAAAATGTTCAATTGCTTATTATCATTTTTAGACATTTTTTTATCAAGCCTCAAACATTGTCTAGTTTGCCTTTGTTTTGGTTAGTTTTTTTTATCGTGGTGTTATTTTAAAGAAATACGGCACTATTTTTTTAAAATGTGAAAAACAATAATTGCAATATGCGACCATAAATATATCTCAGATGATTCGTTCATAAAGATTTCTTTAACTTGTTGCTTTGTTACTTTACATTTCACAAACTTAAAAAATATCATGCACTGGCAAAATACAATAAACAATTTTGTAAGCTGTTTAAACATCAGAAATATCATATTTAACAATGTAAAAATTTACGAAACAATAAATTAATAGGTTTTTGTTTTGAAAAACAACGAAACTAGGGACACATCTTGGATGTTCTAGGATTACAAAGGTTGCTGTCCGGCAATACTCGGTAGTATAAATGGAAGCCTATCTCTTTACTTGATGAATTTGTAGTTATTGCCGAAAGTAACATATTTTTTTAATCTAACCATTCCTTGATAAATATAATGCTACTAATAAAAATTAATTGTAATTTAAAAAAATAAAATTTTAAAAAATAAAATTTCATAATTTTAAAATTTTGCTCTGTACGCTGGCCTACATTACGCTATACCTCAGCATCACCGTCTAGTAGTTTAATTCACATGTGAAGTACATTGTGAGAATTACAAGGTATTGAGCTGCAAATTTTTTTAATAGGGCACAGATCAACTTCAATCTCAATCACGTGCAGAAGAATGACTTTTACAAGGTCCCGAACAGCTTTTACAAAGTTTTAAGCATCTAAGTAATGAACAAAATGAGAGTAAGATAAAAAAATCTTTAGACTAAGATAATTAAGACCTTAGAGATGCCTCCTAAACTTCTTCACCAAACTGCATCGGAAGTGCATTTCGGTTTTTGAATGACGTTAATTAACCAGTAACTCTCTCTGGATGGCTCTTTAAAAATGAAAATTTCAAAGAAGTAAAGAAAAGAAGAGGAAAAAAAAAACTCGAGGAAGGAAATCTTCGACTTTCAACAGCCAGTGATTTTGACTTTTCACCCCATAGTTATTGAAAGAAAGTCCGTCGTCGTCTGACGAAAATTTTGCTCTTCCTTTTTTTTTAATACTCTCTTCAATAAGACACTTAAAAATTCCCTATCATTTGTGGTGGCGTTCTTCACTAAAACTTTTCCAACAACCGCAACTTAAACTTTTTAATTCTTTTAACGATTTCGTTTTAAGCGCAACTACCAAAAAAAAAAATTAAATCTATGAACTTTTTTCACGAATTTCCTTAAAACTTCAACTACAATAAACAAATTTTAGTGTTAAAGCTATGACATTTTAATTCACACATAAATATGTATAAAATACACTATGTAACACGATTTTTGTTCTTTAGTAATGAGTGTTATTTCCTAATTCGTTATGCTTAAAAACTATAGAAAATGATTATTATATCTTTTAGACTTTGGTTTTGTGATCAGGACATTGGGTTAAATGTCTCATTTTGACCAGAAAAGATTAACTTTGAGTCTCTTTTTTTCAAATAGAATTAGGAAAAAAAATATAAATCAAAATGAAAATGTACTTATTATACAGGATACCCAATCAAAGCTTATTAATTTTATACTAAAAAATTTAATATAATTAAAATTCTAAATTTTGGATAAAATAACATCTGGAGGTTTCTTTTTTTACTAATAGTGTTATTTTCATTGACCTTGAAATAAATTTTGACAAAATAGCATTGTTATAGAATTTTATTTGAAAAAAAAAACACGCAAATTTTTTCTATTTTTCATTGAGATGAGACATTTAACCCAATGTCCTGGTCACCAACCCAAACTTTGAGAGGAATAATAGTCATTTTCTATAGTTTTTAAACTTAACGTATTGAAAAATAACACTCATTATCCAGAAACAGAAAATAATTATTTTATTGCATATCATTATTATCTATAAAAGTTTTGACAACTAATTTTTAAAACTATTCTGCTAGTGATTCTGAAGTTGGGGGTATACTTTAATAAAAACCTTCATCAAACGAGAAGAAAAAAAATCTCCCTTAACTTATTTACTTTCTTTTTCCCTTCATTTTACATCATCTCCTTCTTGGCTGAATTCAATACCATTATTCCCGCTCTAAAAACACTGATGCATGAATTCCTTGCATCAGAGAAAATTACGTGCACTCTTCAAAACCATTGTTCTCACTCCATCCAACAGCAGTCTACAAACCATAGACTTCCTTTGCCAAGAACCTCAAACGATAGTCATAATGGCAGTGAAGGAACATAAATCCTCATCATGTATCCACTTATCATCACCGATGAACTTAACACGAGAAGAGAATGGGAACTGAGCGTGCATAAAGCGCATCTTCTATCGACCCAGCAACACGAGTACAAAGACACACAGAGTGAGTTAGAACATTACCTTAGAAACAAAGAAAAACATCCTCTACACCCCACAACCACAACGAACAAGTAAAAAGAAAGAGAAAATATGAATGGGTTCGCTTTCATGTTACTGAATATTTTTTTCCAAGTAAGATAGAATATGCCAAACATAAAAGATAAGCTTAGAACTAAGAAAAACGTGTAAAACTTGGAAAAAAGAAAAACTAATGCATTAAGGATACAAGATAACACTACCACACTTGAGTAAGATGTACTATAGAAATAACGTTATGATTATACAGTATGATTCAGGTTATGCTTAACATTTAACAGTATATTAGTTGTTTGTTTGTTTTTTTTTGTTTAGTTTTATTCTGATTTGAAGCAATTAACAAAACGTGATTATTCATATATTCAAAACAACACAACAATAAAGTAATTAGAAAATATCACTCTCGGTGTGACGCAAGGTTTGAAACAATAAACAGTGAGCTCGTGCATGTCGATGAAAACTTTGTTGAACAATGTAAACGTGCGTTGATTTTTCACTGAACAATACACAAATTTAAATTAATTTAATTATCACGTGCATTATTTAAATTAAACAATAAACACGTGCATAATACGAACTAAACAGTGCAGGATTATATGCACGAACAACAGATAATTGAAGGCTTGCCCAGAATAACGTTGTATGTTACAAAATTCAATACTAAGAATATTATGGAAAACCGTGCCTCATATATGGGCCTAGCTATTGCCGCCAGTAAACAAACGTATACCTACCTAAAATATACACATATCACTTCAAAATTGGTCATCCAATATGTGACAATCGATGTGTTGCTGAATGCTTCCTTTGCCATTTACTCAAAACTACAGATTGTTACATGCAACGTTATTCTGGGCAAGCCTTCAATTATGAAAAAAATACGAATATTACATTCGTATTTTTTCAGAAAATAATATATTTTGGCAGATAAGTGAAAAGTTTTGAACGATACTACTCTTCGAATTTTCACGTGATCGCAAAATACAAGTTTTTAAAAGCATGGTTCTGTTCAAGTCAACACTACAAAGGCGAACACATTTTTTCAGTTAGTGAACTATAACAATTTAACTTATGTGTACATTCTTTTAAGGATTTAGTTTTCTCTTTGTTTGATTCTCTTTTCATGCAAAAGAAGTATTGAACATATGCTGTACTAAAACTTTTTCCATTGCTTTGGACAATATAATTCCATAGAAAGTGATGCTTCTCATGCTTCAATGCAAACAAATTCGTTAAAAAATTTCCTTTCTGAATGTTTATACATATATATATATATGAAAAAATGAAGGCTGATTTTTTCCCTCTTTCTGCTTCACTTAGCATTTTCCCTTTCATATAAAAAAACAAACTTCGAACAAATAAATTCAATCCCAATAACTCGCTCATTTCTTTTTCAATATTTCTCCAGATGATTCTGACAGCTTCATACAAAACTTTTCTTCAACACGAATAACAACAACAAAATAAAGAATTATTCTCCTTTCGAAAGGCAGATCCAAATCGTAAGCAACATAAAAAAAAACTACAAAAAGAATATCTATCTACAACGTACAATTGCACTAATACAGTACCGTAATATCAAGATCAACTGACTATGTATCATTGACTATGATTTTATCTGTAATTTAGTTTCAACTTATATGGTTCGTATAGCAATAGTCAGCCATCTAAATGTAAAAAAAAGGTCAATAAAATGTATTATAACATTTGATATATTATAATGTAGCTGATGCAACTTGTTAAACTTAGATGTTTATTAATACTGATAATTTCATCTCAATAACGGTTGACTACCGGTAAAATGTCATTTGTGTATTGAAAACGTAATTGCAAAACTAACACAGCGTATGATAAATGTCAAAATAAACTAATTCTAATTATTTTCCGTTATTACTTAATTAATAGAAGAAACAACGATGCTGTGTTATTCTTCTCTAAACCAATATTGTTTTAGATCTAAGATGTTTTTCTCACTGGTAAGCATGCTTATTTTTTTTGGTGGATTTTTTTTAGTAAGTTGTTTTTTCCAAGTTAATGAAGAAAGCCTGGGGTAGGTCGAGTGATTAATGAGGCTAGGGCTAAGGGTTCAGTCCTAATAACAGCCAAATGAGATGCAACACACGATGCAATTTAATTTTTCAGTCAACAACATAATATAGATAAAAAAAAAAGCATCAAAGTTTTTAGCAACTCTGAAACTTCTAAAAAAATATATTAAAAGCTAAATTGAATTAATTATAAAAAATAATAATATAATTACATCGAAACGTCTATTATTACAGTGACACATAAACTACTCACTCATTACTAAGTTCAATTGCTTCCATTCTTCTAATTTATTATTGCCCTAGACATTGGTAAACAACAACTCACTGTCCGATAAGCAAAAATAAAATATATATTATTTTTTTTTCTGTATCGTGAGCAATCGAGCAAACTTTTTGTGACATTTCTACAAAAAGGCGATTTAATATTTTATTAAGACATTGATCCCATCTTAACGTGTAAGAACAACAACACAAAAGATGTCAATTTTTCCCCTCGTGCGATGATTATTTTTCTCTCCCTCCCGTCTGTCCTAATAACATTGAAAGCCAACAGTTGAGAGTTGTTCGATCCACCTCAAAATTAATGGAGACTCACTATATCTCATTTCTGCAGTAACCGAGTAAAAGAAGAGAACCCAACACACACCCTAAGTATTCCACTATTGACACGTTTCCTCTTTTACAAGATAAGGATGAAACAGATGATGGTGAAGGGTGATGGAGTAGCTCAAGAAAAACAGGAAAAACGGACCATAACTCAATGTCTTTCAATCATCGATGTTGATGATGATGTAATGAAAAATAAAGCTGCCCTCAATGCCACAAAAAAATAAGGTTTTTTTCTTGGTTCCACTAACAAAGTTTTCATGGTGAATGGTTGAAAAACAGCAGATAGTGGCAGGAGATAAAGTTGATAGTGTTATTATAAAAAAATGTAGACGCATCGTTGATAATAACGTAGTTTAGTCTTCGGTAGTAATATAATTGTAATGATTATCTACTCACAGTTTATAGAACATCTTAAATCATAATCAGCAGCAATCCGTTGAAAATGAAGTTTCAATGAAAAAGTAACTTACCTAAAAAAAAAAGAGAAAAAACAACCAATTAAAAACAATTTACAAAATATTTGTTATATAATAAAAAGTATGAATGAATACATAATAATACATAACAAGTACATTAAAAATGCTTTTTAAGCATACTTATTATATAAACTACTGTCATATACAGATATACTATATGTATTGTACTGTACATACGTAATGGAAAAAAATTTCATTTCTGCATGTTTCGATTTATGTGAATTAAAATTTATTCAATTTTTGATTAATTTTGATATTCAATTTATGCGTGTTTTGAGTCATTCCATTTTATTATTTTTTGTTTCGGTTTATGCGAATTTCGATTGATTCAAATTTCGATTGAATTAAATTTATGCGATGGTTTAGTAATTCGATATTTGATTTATGCAAGTTTTGCGTAATTCAATTTTTGATTTTTGAAATTTTCGATTTATTTAATTTTTTTTTTTTACATTGGACTTGTGCGGTTTTTAAATTATGCGAAGGGCTTATGCAGTTTTTGGTATGCGTTTTTTGGTATATTAGACCATACAGTATATGTTTATTAACGCCTGTAGGTGGCATATGAACGTTTAATGTCCAGCTCACTCACTCACGGATTCACAAACTCACAAGTTAAACTAATACAAACAGTATGAAAATAGAATGTATATATTAATATACGAGAAAATTAATTCCAACAACATTTTCCACAAAATATTTCCACCATAATTGATTGACTAGTCATTTGTCAACAAATGTGATTTTACAAATATCGTTGTAAAGTATAGACTTTACATCGATATTTGTAAAATTATATTTGTTGACAAATGACTAGTCAAACAATTATGGATCGTGCGTCATTTTTACTACATTTCAATAAAATTACGACTTTATTAAAAATATTACAAAATTTTGAAATCAAAAAATATCAAAAATTTTGAAATAAAAAATATATATAATTCACATTTTTTTAATTTTATAACGTCGGTACTGAATTTGTCGATAGACAAATGTTTGTGCCACGTTCCAATTAACATACGCCACATTTTATAAAAATATCAAATCAAATTCAGTTTCTGTTGCTATAAATTGTGAACAATATTCCATCTCATTAAAACTAATTAATTAAAACTGACATATTTGAAGTCTAATGAATCGATGAAAAACTTCTCTGCGTTACAAAATTAAAACAAACTCCGCTCACAGGGTAGGCTATCCATCAAAACACTCTTTCATCAATTCCCACATTTGCAAAATGTATCTTTTACAAATAACAGATACTAGATAAAAATAATACTTCAAAATTGAACTTATTTTCAACGTACGTGAAAAAAAAACGAGACACATGGATTGTGAAAATACATACATATAAAAAAAATATATAGTCAATTTTTAAAAGCGATAGAAAACTGTTGGCGAACCATTGACTTGTGCAAACTCCAATATTCAAATCGTTTCAAACCCCGTGGCCAAAGTGCGCTAAACTCGGACAAAGTGCGTTGAATTCATATGAGGATTTTAGCATCTTATCTTCTCACCACACACACAAAAAAAAAACGAGAACGAATTTCCAAAATCCAATTTTTCAACGCTTCGATTTTTCTCCCAGCGCACACATATTTTGCATTTTTAAAGATTCCTCATCCGACCGACCAAACTTCGAGTAGTACCACCTCGAAATTGTTAATTAAACCTACCACACTCCTAACACTCGAAAACTGGTAAAACTAAAAAAAAAACATGCAGTTTTCATCATTTTGAATCACTTGCAGAACTCTCGAAACAACTCAACACAACGGGACCTCTATCTCTCTCTTTACTGCGATCAAATTTTCAATGTTAGGGAATTTTGAAGCGCGTTTGCATTTGCACCAGACACTCGACACCACCTCACGTGACCTCGGATGGTGAACCTCTTGTGTTGCTGAAGGGTTGAGGATAGACGAAGGGGGTAGAGGAGTAGTAAAAGGGGGTTCCTTTGACCCGACCAATCGCCCGAAACATTCGCCTTCATTAGCGACGAATTGGTGCAGCAACCTGAGCCTTCGATAAAAGAGGCAACTTCTATTCTTCGAGCCGTCATTTTCTAACGATATTAACTGATGAAAGACTAATGAGGTGGCTCTCTAGTTTCAAATTAACTGGACGCTCGTGTAGCTCCCCACTCGTCTCCCCTTTTCCCCCCCTCTCGTTTCAGGTTTGGGAAAGAGGTGAACAACCCCCGATCAATGCACCTACTCGGATGTCATAAAGCAACCGTGCAAATAAACGGTCAGTTGAAGACAGAAACCTAAGAAAAATCGACTTCCTCTGCTTCTACCGTTACTCCTCAAATTTCCAGGAAAAAGGAAAAATGATTTGGAGGACAAGATTCCTCGTGCTGATTAACGTTCCGATGAAACGATTTGCCTTTTAATTATAAATATTGGTTACTTGCAACTGATGAAAAAGATTATGCATTCAAAACGAAAATTGTACAAATGCATCACCAAGCTTGTGTTAATCAAAACGATTTAACAAAAAAATTTCAAAAATAAACTATTTCAACTGAATTAGTTTTGTTTTGCAGAATATATAATGCAAATGTATTTTTCGCACTGAGATCTATATGATTTGATCAAAATTTAAAAAAATAAACCATTTAAATGGAATTAATCTGTATAAATAGAAATGTAGCCAAACGTTTTCAATTTTGTTAAATTTTTAAATGAATGACTTATTTGAAATTTATACTACTAAAATTGTTGTGAGACGGATGTGACATCAATATCGATGTTATATTCAATATAATCGAATACTTTGGTTTTTGTTTCCCTATTTTGGTATGCAGCTTCGATTTGATTATGAATGAAATTGGACTGAAGGATAAAAATAAATAAATAACTCCTCTGGGGTCAGAGAGTGACCAGTGACTCACCCTTACTGGTTATAATTTCTGGGTCAAGTGTCGTTTGCGACAGAAATGACACACTAGTAAAGACTATATTAATGTTTAGTAGTAAAATTACATTTTGTAAGTTTTCCTGTTTCATTAAAACCGTGATTTTAATTTAAATAAATTTAATTTAAATATATATAAATATTTATTTATTTATTCATTTATTTATAATAAAAAATTCAAATAATGCTTGAGGTATAATGCTCCACAAATCATTTCCCAATAAATATTTTATTTTAATTATTTTGAAATTTTACTTTGTGCTGGTAGTGAACTTACAATACATTCTACTTTTTTCAATATTCCTAATTTGACTCATTAGAATAATGCAACATTTTAAAAACCAATTTTAACAGAAAAAGCAACATTTACTGTAAATATAATTTACAAAAACAAATTCTAATTAATTTCCTAAATGATATGGCACCTGCATTGTTTATAAAAAAAAAGTGTCCATAAACATGAAAACATGGTTTCCAACCAACCATAAATAATACACACCCGCTTTTGATTAAACAAAGAGACGTTCTAACAACCCCCATCTTTTATTTTTCATTTTTTTTCCTATTTTATCCCTTAAACAACAGTGAATAACGAACCCCTCTACACTACCCAGTGTTCTGTTCTAGGTGTAGCAAACAAGTTATCAGGCCACGGTTTGAGATTGAACGTGATTATTCATGTAATGAATTCATGCGCCTGAAATTAGACGATGGCAAGCGGAGTGTTAATAAAACATGTAATTAACCGAAACTTGTGGTCTCAATTCACATGTTAAATTACCAATCAGCAGACGGCCCTCGGTTGCACCACGTGATGCTTTTCACCACGGTGCCGAGAGCGCTCGAGCTGGCGCTCAACCAATCGCTAATGAATTTACTACGAAAAGTTTGGGGGGCCCCCCAAGTTTTAAGAATTGCATCAGCGCGGCTTGTTAATTGGGGCCATTTTTGGATGGCGCCATTTTAAAACTCTCGCCAAGCCAAATTGTGAATCCCCCCCCTCCGATGGTTTGGCGAGATACACTCCGGGAACGTTGAAAAAAAAAATCCTTCTCTAACCTTGGAAAACTCGATCAACATCGTGATCCTATGACCTGATAAAATGAACAGTCTCTAATTACGCAGTAAATTCTCTATATAGTCTTTAACATAGTGAAAGAGTCGCTTGATGAGCTGTTGTTGGCTAATGAACAACACAACGCAGCAACAACAACAAAAAAGTTTAGCCTAAAATGTGATGGTAAAAAGGGTACGCAATTGTAAACATCCTTCGTTTTAATTGCTGAATTGTAATTGCTTCAAAATGAGTAAGCAGAGATAACGGAAACCACTAAAATTAAGGTTTAATGAAAATCACTTTAACACATAAACTCTGTTGTACAACTATTGTCATGAACAAAAGTCTGTATTGATTTTTTGATTGACAGCCAGCAAACATCACAACGGTATTTCACCCAGAATTTTAGAAATCACTAATTTTTTTTTATTAGTAATTTCTAAAATTACTAATTTTTCAGTAGTTTGAAAATGTAATGTAAATTTAAAGTTGTTATACAATACCTGTACATACAACATTACACTTTTAATGGTGCATGTATCTTGTACTTTAATGATGTTATTTTTTACTGTAACAGTTGAATGACAGTTAACAAACCCCACAATACTATTTCAGCCATAATTATTATAATTTTTTTCTACGTATCCCCAAAAATGTTACCAAAACTTAAAAGTTAAACTTTAACGTCTTGTCCTACTTTAAACTACAGTGTACACAGACTAGACATTTGAACTTTTCCCACCGCAATCAAAAAGTTTCATCAGTATCTTCAAATACTACTTTTTTTGGTTGCTGACGTGGATTGCTATTTGCTTATCTAGTCAGATTAACCAGATAAAAAAAAATAATCGAAATGAGAAAAAAACACTAAATAAATATACTTCCGAGTCTAAAAAAACCCTCCTCTTTCCATTGCATTGGAGGCTCATCTTGCAAAAGCAGTGCAGCAGGAAATTAATTGAAAAACGGACGCAGGCAACAGATGGTGACTGGTCGAGTCCTCTCAGGGATCTCATTCATCATCATGCACCCAAGATTTGGTGAAAGAAAACGACCAAGAACGACGAAGACGTTGAAAGTCAAGTACAAAGCGACTGCCAAGAATTTATGCTCGTACTATTTAGCAGTCAGTCTAATTACTTTTCAAGTGCAACGCGATATAGTGGGGTAGCGTGTTTTGCTACTCGACGACCATTAATGTCGACCTGAATTAGCAAACGAGACAAAGTCGGGGTCAAGAACGACTCCCACGCATCACATCCCGATTCACGGTCCAAAGCATTTTCCACTGGCGAACCGTTTGCTTTCTTGCCTTGTTGCACCTGGTTCAATTCCAACCTTGCTATCTGCCATGGGGATGCAGGCAGACTCCATTTTAAAAGAAATGATAAAATGTTCTGTCTTACGCTGCTTTGCAGTTTGTTTTTTTAAAGTGCAACTACTTTATGAAAGGAAACTACTCGTATATATATATCGTAAAAGTTTGTTTCAGTTTTAGCATAATGTATACAGCTTAAAAAACAACAGGTTGAAAATTCTGCTGTAATTTTGAGCTAACCACCTACAGTACTGCCACATTTCAAAGATTTTGTAAACATCGGTAAATTAATTTGTTTGAATTTACAAATTTAGGTTGCTTAAATACCGACATGACAAATTTTGTATATATATATTGTGCATATTTACAGCTGCATAAAAATAAAAACAAAATATTTTCAGATAAAAAAAAAAACACCATCATTTTTACTATCCCAGAAGTTTTTCTGGAAAATTTACAATTTCTTACATTTTGTTTTCCAAATTTAAGAAAAAAAATATTTTTTAAAATTTTATAATTTCAAATTATTTAAAAAAAAAAATAGTTTGAAATAAAATGTAGATCATTTATTCTATTTAATGTTAAATTCTAATTTACAACATTATTGTATTGTAAGTTGTGTTTTACGATGACGAAAAAACCAACCTTAGGTTACGTTGCTCTCTTCACATTCAGGAAAAGAAGAAAAAACACCAGGGCTGAAAATCGTCCTTTTTCAAGGCTCAAACTTCAAATCAAAGTTGAAAAAAAAAATTCCCCCAAAAAAATAAGAAAAAAACTTTGAAGCTTCCCAATTTTTTTTGGCTCATCGTTGAATAAATCTTGTCCCTACTTCAAGTTTTTTTTTTCTACTTCTCTATATACTACGTGATGTAAAACCTCCTCCTTACAAAAAACCCCACACCCGAAAAGAAGTCGTCGTCGTCATCGTCATCATCCCACTTCATATTCGGCTTGTCGACAATTCAGTTTCAACGTGCACTGTGAGGGCGTTGTGCCTATGGGATCCAACTTCATAGATGCCAAAGGTAGGCTTTGAAATGAAAGCGACGCGTGCCTGGCACCACCAAATCATCCGATCACCCCTGATTTCTATGACATCGTAAGGTGGCTTTCCTGGGGTAGGGTGTGGTACTAGTCATGTTGGGTGTGGGGAGGGGGAGAAAGGGGGTAGAAATGGAAAGGGAGGAATAGTGAAGTTCGATCACCTCGTTTCCCCCCATTGGTGAAGAGCGTGCCCGTGCAGGCTACCAAATGACTCCTTCACCACGTGACCATCCCTTTCTATTCCAAGCATCAGAGCCTTTGGAATGCTGAACAGCGACTGTCGCCTCGCAACTCAACAATACCGTCAATAACAGTGATGGGTTCGGATGGGTCCAATCATGCCAACCGAGGCATGATCTGGATGGTTTGGCGGAAAAAAGTTTTTCTTTCAGTTTTTTTTTTTTCATTCTTTAATAAAGCAGATACGTGAACAAATACCATTCAAAGAGGTGTTATCCTAAAAAATAACCTCGTTCTTTTGTGTTAATAAAGCGTTTGTTCAGTGTGCATTGAGGTGGTATGCACATCCACAAAAGGTAAAATGTCCAGAGTTGTTAATACAGCGTGTATTTTTCACTTAAAAAGCTTCTCATTCAGGTAACATGCAGACTTTTTAAAAGGTAAAACAATAGGCCAAATAAGCAATGCAACAAACATCATCAATTTTGCTTTGAAAATATCTCACCATGGACATATAAACGTTTAAATTAGGTTGCTTAGAGTGTCTGTTTTATGGGTGCTTTCAATTAAATAAATAAATAAATTCACTATATGAAATTACTATGCATAGCTTCATCATTAAATTTTTAAGAAAAATTAAAATCGTAATGATGAAAATACGATGAATTAAGTTATTTGTTAAATAATTTTAAGTGAATAATTTATGCCGTAATACTAAATTTGATACTGCAACTAGAACGCTATAAAGGAAATTATACATTCTTCTGTAGGTTATACAGAGATTCAAAAAATTTCGAACTGTGATTAATCTATGAATACAGATTTGTACAAGTTATTTTAAATGCTTTCACGTTGTAACTCATATTTTTGTGTAACCTGAAAACCATTTAAATTGTTGTTAGGGTTGTCTACCATTTTGTTGGATACGCTAATTCACAAGAAGACTACATGTTGGCAAACGCTTTTTTCAATGTGTTGAATAGGATATCCCTCACGGTTCAGATAATTATGTTGAGCAGTTCTTGCAACTCTTCTTGACAAAGCAACTCTTTGATCTTTTGTGATACTCATGTCAGGCTAAATTTCTTACCAACTCTTGCGTATGCGTCTTTTCACGTGATGCTATCACCTGGTGCAGCTCTTTCCCTAAGGTCACCCACATATGTCACAAGCAACAATATTTAGAAATTTTTATGGATTTTGCAACAAAAAAAAGTTCAAGAACTTTTCAATCTCCCTATATATGTATCCTGATTTCCTTAGTCACGTTTCAGAGCTGTCTGTTCTCAAATGTCAAAGTTGACAGGAAAAAAAAATAATGGAAAATCATTTTCAATCGCATCAGCAATAAAGTGCATGACCTGTCAAGCAGTCTCCGTGCTTAATAAGGTTTCTAATCTAGCCCAAAGACAAAACTTGTTCTTCTCCAGGTGCAAGACAAGCTCCTTAAAAGATGTTTTCAAAGTCCTGCACTTGACTACTTTCCAGCATGCTTTGGAACGTTCCAAAGCCGATTTGGTTGCTGGGGTTGAAAACTGCTTGGGCTGCCATGTCACGGTTTGTGGAAGCTTCAAAGGCCAAATGTCCGCCATGTACTGAAGAAAAAATTAATCACGCTGCCCCAAGTTGGAACAGGCGAGTGGACCCGTGGAATGTTCCATGGCCTCCCTACACGTCTAGACTTCTTCTTCCACTTTCTCTCTTCCTTCAGTGGACAGATTACTTTGTCGAGTTTAGAACAAGCGTGCAAATAATGAGCGGATGTTTCTTGGACCGAAAACGATGAAGGGCGTATCACGACACCAACCACCACTCAACAACGGTTCAGAAAACAATATAGAAAGCTTTATGGGGGAAAAATCACTGCAAACTCTTCCAATACTTTTCTTTGTTTTTTCACTTTATTACCACAACTTTCGTCAACTGAATAGTAGTACAGTGTTCCAAGTATATAAAAATAACGATGTAGCATGTATATAAAAGCAAATACTGTATTGTAAATAATAAATAG
Organism: Cryptops parisi; assembly: GCA_034695005.1. NCBI lineage: Eukaryota > Metazoa > Arthropoda > Chilopoda > Scolopendromorpha > Cryptopidae > Cryptops > Cryptops parisi. Next base: position 28,222 of record JAQIWH010000046.1, on the reverse strand, counting down.
TGTAATGTTTTCATCTTAAGATACAGACAAACGCAAAAAAAATTGATATATTTTAAATAAATGAAAAAATTCAGCTTTAGCTTGTTTCTTAGTCGCCAACTATTTTTATTGTTATTGCGATTATATTTTTGCGGTAATCACAAAATTCTGAAAAAATTGCCTCAATGCATCACTGCATAGCAAGAGTTGTATGCAGTAAAGCTGATGGCTCAGCATGGTGTATTTTAATCACTATTATTAGATACTTTATCAGTTGGATTGTGAATAAATTAAACGACAGTGGATTTTGCTTATGGGGGCTTTTGCCTCCAACTTTCTAAATATGACTTGATACTTGTGACGCATTGTTAAAAATTTAACAATGTAATTTAAAAAAAAAATTAATTTCAAGGTTAATGAAAACACCATTCGAAAAACTCTTTTTAAAATGCAAAATTCAGAATTTTAATTAGCTTCCCTTGTTGAGGGAACCCTTGATTAGAACACCCAGTATTTCTTCTACATAAACTTTATGTTATGACTTATAAAACTAATTAAATTAAAACCATTTAATAAATTATTTAAAAAATATCCACGTTATACGAAATTCTAAATACGTTTTCTAGTAATACCGTTTTAACTACAGTGGTTTCGCAGTAGTTATTATAAACTACACTGTAATATTCCAGCTTAGTGATGTAATGTTAACTCATTTTGCTCACATTGAGGTTTGTTACACGACTTGATAAACTGCAAGTTATGTTTCCATTCCTTTTAACAGCCTAGTGTGTAAAATAAAAAGTAAACATAAGCCACTCGTCTTTTTTTACGGTGTACAATTTCACGGTGCAATTCACGAAATGTCTGCTGCACAGAACTTAAAACTCATCTAGGCAATTCCAACTTGGAAAATAACGACCCAAAAAATTCCTGTTCTTGTATATGTATCCAGTGTTTTAAACCCAACAAGTTGTTTGCAATTTCTTTATACCCAGCTTCCACTACGTTTTTTTTTTTTTGAAAAATAAAATAAAAACACATTTCCTGATGGTATGACTAATTTCACACTTTCACCCACGTCTTGCAAAGCTTATTGCGGTAACGTTCGAGGTTTAATATTATTTTTACGATCGCTATCCAGCGCACTTTTGATTTTAATGTCACTCTTAAGGCACTGAACGTGCACCGACCGAAGAGAAAACACTTGGGCAACACACACAAAAAATATGCAGTTTCACCTTCCACTGCATAAATTATACACACCACCCACAAGAAATAAAAAAAAATTAAAACGAGTTGGTTTTATGAAATTACTCAACATTGTCCGTGTAAAGTTGGAAACGACATTACTCTACTTCCGAAATTCCTTTAACTTTTTTTTCACTCTTTAGCTCGGGGATCGACAACCCGTTAAAATTTGGCGTGCAAAATAAAAGAGTACATTTTGTAAGGTATTTATTTATAAATTATTAAAAACGACGTTTTATAGAATTTTAGTATAAACTTGTTGAAAATAAACTACTAAGGTAGTTACTATATTCAGTTTCCAGATTATGAGTCTTATCACAAAATGTGTTAACTTCGCAATACTGCAGTACGTTAAAGACTCTGTATAAATAACTCCCGCGTTACCATCCCGAGTTAAGAAACGTTCTGTATAAAATAACGTAAGTAACTGTTTTAAGTAAGATTAAAAGTTGAAAAAAAAATTAGATGGATTTGCCATACTATGCTATGATTTGCCGTATAGAGTTGCCGAGATCTGTTATGACGTTTCCACGAATTGCCATTACTTATTCTTAAAGGTAAAAAAAAATACATCAAAGCAACCTTTTTTAAAGTAAATAGGGGGTAGAAGAGACGTCGTTAAATGTTAATTGAAAGTCATAAAACATTTTTACCCTCTTCTCTTTCTCAGTCTCTCTCAAAACTCTCGAGCTGCATCAAAAATTCACAACGAGCCTTTCTTAAAGAGTCAACGCGCGCTCGTCCTTAACAACCCACTCGTGCAAAACGGTCCTACTTTTCAGACCCTAAATTTGCCCTCAACGAAATCTGACGAAATTTTGAGGAATGTAAACGGTGGTCTCATTAGTGGGACCCGAACACGACGACCTGGCAGCTCGAACTGAGAGTTGGTGGCCCTGCATTTTCCTAGGCTGCTGTTACTGATGAAACAACGCTATACGACTCTCATTAAAACAGCCTCAACCACGTCGGTTGCAATATGCAAGTTAATGTTGCAGCTATTCCACTGTAGCGAAGGAACCAGGTGCTGGCGATGGGCTTATAATCCTTTAAAGCACTTACACATCTGTGTTTGTACATGATTCTTTAATGCCCGCCAGGAGAAAAGAGGGAAAAGAGAGAATTGGGGAAAGGAAGAAAACCAAGCAAAGGCGTCTTGGTTCCAAACCCCCTTACCGTCTTCTTTCATACATGAAGTACTTTTCAGCCTTTGGCAAGTTCCCTGAAACCAAACAGAACCAAGTAGTGACATTTTAACACCCGATTAACAGCGTACTCGGCTTGTGCAAAATGAGGCTTGAGACTGTACATAGCAACCTAAAACATATTTGATGACATTTTGCGAAGGTAATGTCCGTTATTTTCAGGTAAATCCCCCAAGTCATTGTCATAACCTCACTGCGTACCTATACTTTCTTAAATGTAGTTCTCGGGTAAACATAGTGAGTCTTTTATCACGGCATCAAATATTTTGTAAACGGAAGGGATCATAACGTTATATTTTACTTGTGATAACTATTGTTGTAACTTGCCAGTATTAACAACAAAAAGATATGAAGCAAACTGACATAATAACAATCTCCGTACAACCTAAACTAAACGTGGCATTTGTGTTTTACATTTCTTAGGATGATACTTACTATAATAAATGAAATAGTATACCACTGTTTAAATACACATTACTACAACAACTTTGCAAAATGTAATAGAACGTCCAAATTGAATTAGTTATCTACCCGGTTAATAGTACGATAACAAATATCGTATGATAAAAATATACAAACAATTATATTTTACGTTTCTTGACATAAGCATGCTTTACTACGCAGTAAGTGAAAAGTATGCCATTGCTTAAATACTCTTTATTACAATAAACAACTTTGTAAAAACTAATAGCACGTGTAACACTAAATTAGATATCTATCCTGTTAATGGTACAATAAAAAATATGCCAAACGACAATAAAAAAATTACTTATAAAAGGAAACAAGTATAATGTTACCCTTACCGTTTCACCCATTACAGCTTTTTTGCAGTTACTACCAACCTGACATTTGCACCGTGAAAGCATCATGAATCAAATTACAAAAAGGCTTTCAGAAGACACAAACTAAAATTATGTTTATGGTTTCTCCTAAAATTAAATTTGCATATGTTTAATGACAAAGACTCGTTGTTTTCTTTACAACTTTTAGCCATGAAAACGCATACAAAAGCAAACTTTCTCGTTTTTGTTCCACTCTCAGGCCTCAACAGAAATGCATCAACATATTTAACACCAACATTTATATTTGTGGTAAGGGTGAATCAAATAAAAAAAAAGTGTAAGGCAGTTTTGCAATTTTCCAACTACTACTACTTTGGTCGATTTTTGCTAGCACCTTCGGTTGGAAACATTTCACACTCTGGCGCTTTTATAGGTCCCAGGAATAAACTTTAACTACACGGACGAAACCATCAAGCAAAACGGCAAAGAGTAGATAATTGTGCTTTTAAAAAGCAAAAGGGTAAAAAGAGGAGAAAAAAAAACACGATGTGAGGAGGTTAAAAATAAAAGCAAGAGAATGAAAGAAAAAATAGTAAGCCATGTCGAAATAAAATCCAATTTCAGGCGGCACCTTTTGCCTTCAAATTTATACAATCTTTTCCTTTCACGCGAATAAGCAGCGCGCCTACCAATTTTCTGGGTGGCTTAGAAGAGAAACGGCCCCTTCCTTTGGGGCAATAAGAGTTTTCCAAGATTATGCTTTATCCCCAGCTGCTACTGAAGAAGGTTGAAAGAAGAGAAACAAATCGACCCCGGATTCTTATCAGTTGACGATTTTTTTATGCGAATATTAGAGCCAAAGATTAATTCCAAAAGCCGCCTTAGGTGCTGAATAAGATAGTAAATGCTATCAAGTAAGAAGGCACCACTATAAAAAAAAGATTTTAATAAGGTTGAAATTCGAAGATGGTGAAATTTGATATCGTAATAAGAATTTTTTTTTGTGATTTAAAAAATAAAATAACATAGCTCAACTTTTAACTACAAAGCAATTTGAAACAAAAGAACGTAATTGTAAAGTCAATAAATGCATTTTTTCCCCACCATTTTACCATTGAATTTTTTTCATTCATCATTAACATGACCAGTTTTAAAATTAAGTGTAAACTATAAAAATTTATTTAAATATTCTAGTTACCGTATTTATATTCTAGATTATTTATTGAAGACTCGAAACTTTACAGTAATAGATATGAGATGTGACAATTTAATTCCCGGAATGCTTTTGTACAAAAAAAGTATGTACACACCTGTGCACCAACGGCTATTGTCATCTTAAAAGTAAACTCTTTTATATTCCAAGTTTGACATTGTTAGCATTGTTAGAAACATTTCTGAAACTCTTTTTCTGAAGTATCGTTGAATTGTTTTGTCAGAAATGTCTGAAATTCTTGGTCATTTCATGACAGTTTTGATTTTTTGGGAAATAACAGAAATTACAAAGGGCTAAGTCAGTTGAATACAGGGAATGATCCAATTTGGTAATTGATTTCTTAGCCAGAAAATCTTAAGCACGTTTTGCATCATGGCTTGCAGAATGCGATAGTTAAAAAATTGTCATCACTCATTTTTGCCTCAAAACTTTCAAACACACACTTGTACTGCTTTTGCAATTGCTTAATTACTAATGGTTCTATTGGCTTGAGGTTACAGCATGCATTAGCTAAACCATGTCCAAACATACAAAGGCAAGTGATTTTGCCCTCGTTGCTTTACAGACGATACTATGCAGCCATTCTGGAAATTAAATTGTCGCACCTCGTATCTAACTTTTGACGATATTTAGATACAAATGCAGGATATGTAAACAAAATCACCAGGATAAAATAAACACTAAACAGAAAGCGTAAAATTCTAATTGTCCATCCACTTGGGAACAAAATTCTGCACGTTTCAACATTTCAGCATTAACTTAAAAAAATCATTTAGAGTCTAGGAATACAATTAAAGTGCAAGTTGAAGCAACATGACAAAAATTTTCTAAGACAACCCAAACTGAAGCCCACGAATAATCTAAACGTTGACCCCGTGTTGTCTTATTCAGCTTTAAGAAACCGAAGGTCCAACAGTCAACGCGAGAACGTGCTAAGAAGGATGTCTTCATCCATGCCTTTGCACTACACTCTTCTGCCTACTTTTGCCACAGAGATCAACATCCGCCGGCTTCTGGGCTGCTAAGCAGAAGAACCAATTAGGAACCTCCTCGAACTGGTCGGTGTAAGTGGAACAAGTGGAACAGCGCGCTCATTGTGAGAACTGTGTAGCCTCCAATGCATGAGTGACCATCGCAAAACTTTGCATAATGCTCCACCCGGGCGTATGATTTACACGCCGAGCACATGCCTCATTCGACAAACTAGAGGACAAGAGCGACGGTTGCTTTTGCTGTTGCAATTAGGCCTCGAGCAAAAGAAAAGAAAAGACAGAGGTAGCACTATATCATCACCTACGTTTCCCCCTTTTCCCTCTTGCTCTTTCATCACATTAATCAGGTTAGAGAGAAAAAAGAAAACCGACACAAAAGAACATTACAACTATCCTCGTGTCGTCTTATACTCTGTCAACGATGACGCAAACCGGCTAATTGCAAACCGTAAGAAATGCTCACCATAAATGTAGAATTTTGTTTACCAATCTAATTTTATAAGCAACTAGCCGAAAAACTCGTGTTTTTAAGGTGATCACTCGACATTAGGATTTGCCAGTTTGTTTGTTTGTTTTTATTTCACAGTTCAATAGGAACAAAAATTACAATGTAAAAAAATACAATCAATCAAGTAGAAATAGCAGGGACTTAAATATTATAATTAACATACTGAAAGATATCATCAAGTTTTTGAAATTGTGTTTTAGACATTACGATATGAAGTTGCTTTCTTATTCTCAAAGGCATTTCGTTCCAAACCTGGAAAGTATTATGAGAGAAATGGTTTTGCAAAGAACAATCCTCGAGTTCTCAAACCAGTTCTCGGGTTAGTTGGAGCTATGCGCAGTGTTATGCTTGGAAGCTTTATAAAGCCTCAACATCATTTTCTTTGTCGCTGTGTAATGCTGAAAAAGCTGAAAAAGCTGTTACTAGGGCGTTGTGTTATGTTAGAAAACCTAGACACGACGCGATGCACACTGTGTTATACAAGAAAGCGTTCAAAGCTGTTGCTATTTATTGTGTTACTTTACTTACCAAAAAAACAAACAACGCAATTTGTTGAGTGAATTATCCATATTCATCAGTCTATCTAAGAGTTTCCCAATTTGCAATATCATGTTACGCCTTAAATCGTTATCCATATAATTATATTAAAATTTGGAGCTTACATCCACTTTACGTTCAAAAAACCATATTCACTTGTATTGATTCAAGATGTGTATACATGATTGTCTACACTTTAAGAAGAAATTCTCAAAAGAAATTTTATATTGTACTAATTGAGTATTTATTATTGTTTTATCCCCGTGGGATGTGAAATTTTAAGACAAAACATAAAAAGCAATATGACAATCGTAACGCACCTATACATTCACGAGTAATTAAATTCTCACATTCGCGAGTTTCTCTACCAACCACAACCTATGGTCTAATTAAATTTACAGTACAATCAATTGAAAAGTTGGATGGAAAAACGACATAAATCCACTTACGTCGTTATCAGTTAAAATACATAAACTGAATCGTTTTAGAGCACAAAGACATTGAGTTGTCTATAATTTGCACTTTTTGGAGCAAGAATATAATGTGCGACTCTCGTGAATTTGAAATTTTTTGTCATTTCTTTCTTTGTGTCGTTTTATTTCTTTTTGTCGGTTGTTTCGCTTGCTTGTATCAGTTCAAAAACAATAAAAATTTTTATGAAAAAGGTGTAAATGCATTTACAAATTAACACGATATTTGGAATAACGACGTAATTGCATTTTTAAAGTAGCTTTTAGCTTGAGGTCTGTCAACTAAAGTTAAGTTTTTTCAAAAAACCTTACATTTATCTAAAAATATACAATGAGACAGAAATTTTTTTCAATTTTAAATTTTGAAGATGCCAGGGGTTTTTCATTTTTTTAAACTACATTTTTTGAGTAACGCCGTAATTCCACCAAACTCTTCAATTGAACGCAGGTATAATCAATGAGCCGCCTTCCCAACAACAACAGAGCACTCACAAATGCATTCGAAAATTTAGGAGGTTGGAAAGTAAAAAGGACGTGATTGAATGTAACATATATTGTACAGTATAAGCCGACGCCATTTATACGGTCGATTTTAATTTAATTAAAAAATTTTTTTTCAGTATTAATTCAATCTCTTTATGCACGCGCAAATACATACAGGCAGACATAAAATATTTACATATACAGTATGTTCAAACAGGTTTTACTACTATGCGGAAAAGTAACTTTCGTCAACATGGTAGCCATCGAAAGTAGAGATGTCACTGAAAAAGACATTGATTTATACTAGCTTTGACAAACGAGACGTGGCTGCTTGTTTATTAGTTTAAACAAACGTAAATGTCATTAGGCTTGCGCTGAATTGGTGATCAAACGTGGTGAAATTATTCCATCGAAATAGGTGTGCCAACTTCAATCTATACGTGTTGGTGCTGGCGAATCGATTGTTCGACAGCAATCATTCAGCAGCAAAATTCGATTTATTGATTCGTAACCAAATGCTTCATTCGAAACGAGCCGTGTTTACAAGTTAATGCTTGCGTAGAAATAGCACCGCCCGTTTAATATTTACTACGTATTACCAACATTAACAGTTGTTTCAAAAAAGGAACCATCGGTCCAAACCTAACCATCGGCAAACTAATGAATTGAAAAGTTAACTGATCATTCAGTGTATAAATGTTACTGCGTGTGTTTAACTTTGAATCAAATAGTTCAATTGAACCTATTAACACGATGTTTTAAAGTTTTGATACCAAAAGTACTTCATCAAATTTTTGTAAAAAATGTTTTCAACGTAACTCTTACAGGTATTTATTTATTTATTTATTTACTAAAACAATCTATATTCTGTCACCGTTGCACAACGCAAATTTAAACAAAATGTAATTATCTCGTAGTTATCTCGTGCAAGAACTAAGGTTACCAGCAGTATCTCAACATGTCCTTACCGCTAAGAACCATTGCATTTTTAATAAAATTTTATCTTATGCAATCCAATCGTATACAAGTACTGTAAATACAACCATCTTATGCAACAGTTGAAGGCCTGCCCAGAATAACGTTGAATGTAACAATTCATAGTTTTTAGTAAATGGCAAAAGCAGTAGTCAGCAACACATTGATTGTCACCTATTAGGGGACCAATTTTGAAGTGATATATGTGTGTTTAGGTAGGTATAAGTTTGTCTATTGGCAGCACTAGCTAGGCCCGTATATGAAGCACGGTTTTCCATAATAATCTAAATATTAAATTTTTGTAACATAAAACGTTATTCTGGGCAAGCTTTCAATTGTATAAACACAATCGTTCATTATTGTTCATTTTCTCAATTTTTCCTTTTTAGGTTTGTACTTCATTGTATCATGTTTCAAGAGACGTATTCTTACAAAATATAATAAAATAAGAAAACAGTAACGTTTATAATTACAATGATAACAATGTAATTATGTGGTGCAAGGTAAAAAATTATTATCATGCACGATCTCAATAATACTCATGTTTAAAATTATAAGCTGCCTTCTTGGGATATTATTTGACGTAACATGTAACGTATGATTGACATGACCGCGTGAAACTTCAAGAGTGACGCCATGATAATAAAAGAATCGATAAATGTGAAGTATATACTAATTACCGTAGTGAAAATTCAAGACACATTACAATAATGGTGCTGATGACACATTACAATAATGGTATAATTGTTAAATATTTCAATGAACAAACTTTTAGAATAACATGTTACTAGTTATACTAGGTAGTAATAGAATGTCCTGGGAAAAAAGTTGTTCTAACCAGATTTAAAGAAACTTTTACATTTAACTAATTATATGTAAACAACATCGCATGAGTTTACACACAGAGCACGGGCGTAAATAGCATACAAAATATGATACCATAATTGTAATGGATCTGCAGTCTATCTGATTATACAAGCAGTTATCTATCACAAGATCACATAAAATATTTGCTCGTGCGTTTATCATCAACCTAATTAGCAACTAATTGAATCATTGTCGTTCAACAGATTGACGCAATACGCTCGATACTGTTTCCCGAATGAATATTCGTGCAATCGATGCTATTGATGCCTAATCCGGCGGATTTAGCCTACAGTTTACATCGATTGTATTTTCCCCAAATTATATGGAAGAGTAGTGCAAAGATCGAGCTACCGCCGAATGGAAACTGAAGAGGATTGTCCACTAATCAGGTTTAAGCCTTCTAGATTAAAGCCAACAGCTTAACGGGTGGTCAAGTTGGCAAAACTTCTTAATACACTAACACAAAAGCCAGTTTCTGCAAGTTAACAGGCTTAACACATCGGAGTGTCGAAATTATTACACCTCATTCGTGATTATCAAAGGAGTTTCAACAGTCTGTAATTAATTGATCAATTGTATTAATCATTTTTCATTGCCTCACGATACTCTGAAAAAGTAATTATTGTCAGTCAAAGTTACCAAATAATCCAGCAAGTTCTTAAAACGTGTGTCTGTTTAACCCGAGTCAAATTCCATCTTATTTCAACTGATAATTGCAGTTCTGAAGATAGTCTTGACATACACGATCGTCTAACTTATAAAAGCAATCATTTGGGCTCGAGCAATTTTCTGAGACCCTCGCTGTGTAAACATCCAAAATGTCACTTCGAATTTCTCTTCTTTTGCACCCCCAACAGCAAAATTTGTGTCATAAACGCAGTCTCGAGACGACAGACTTCTCTGTAGGAACGTTCTTGGAGAGATGTCCCTAATTACTGTAGTAACCTTTCAGAAGTTGTGAGAGGGCAAAGCCTCTACACTAAGCTTGGCTGGACAAACCCCTTATTTGGGCTACTGTAATGAGAGCACCAAGATTATCATGATGTGTGTCTTCTCTTAGTCGGAGGTCGTTTCTGGCATCAAAGATTAATTAAACAGAGAGAGAGAGAGAGAAAGAGAGAGAGGGCAAAAGAAAGAGGAAGATGTCCTTTTTGGCCGGAGGGAAAATGGCCACCAAAAGAGTAGAACGAGAAAGCGCGCGAGAAGTGACCGGGAACAGGTCTTGGAACACAACCACCGAATTCCCAGTGAGACTTCTGTGGCCAACCTCTTGCTCGGAGTAAATGAGAGTTGGTAGATAGAGTTTTCTGTATCGAGTTTTAGTGGAAAAGAGAAGAGCCTTCTGAATTGTTAACCAGAGGCATTTCCAACGAAAAGCCACCACTCAACTCGTCAAGTTGGGAAGTTTAATTGGTAAAAGGGGAAAAGAAAAGAGGCGTTTAAGAATTCAAACCAACTCGTTTCTTCGCTCACGACTGTCAACGCCATGTAAAACAGGAAAAATGTTCTTGAATGTTTCATTCAACTTGTCGTTTGGATTTTGCCGACAGAGAAAAATGTTTTAAAAATAGACTAGCTCGAGAATACGAAACTTGTGCCAAGCATAAAAAAATACACGAACAATATCCAGATAACCGAATAAAAACAACTTTACTTTTAGCTATACAAGTCAAATTTTTATGTTTTTAGTAGACTTGTTGTCATTTGAGTATGTTGGAATGAAAAGGTTAGAATATGAAAAGAAAAGCACTAGTGCATCACACTGAACTCCTTGCTTTCATTATTTTTAATGGATATTTTATCTTCAAAGCTTTATGTAACATTTATACAATTATTCTTTTTATTTGAATTAAATACTTAACAGTAACAATTTTTTCAGCTTCATTGTAACTATTATTCAGTTAACTTGTATGTATTTTCATTTTCGTTGAAAACTTTCACGTTAATACAGTATCATTATCCATATTCGATCGTTCGTTGTTCAAACACATCAATTGTATGTAGTTTACCTATTACGTTAGTTTTTTCTTGTTGGCCCATATTAGGCTATATATGTATAAAGTAAATAAATTAAACTTATTGAATGTATACAACTTATTGAGCTCGTCGGTTTAATTGTTTTGTGTATATTTAACTAACAAATTGTTTTCAAATTTTATTGCTAATTACAAGTTATAAAGATGGTTAGTTGATTAAACCTCAGCTCGGCCAGTCAACACACAAAAGAGCAGAGAACAATGAGATTTAGTGGAACAATGGGATGGGTTTGATTGACCTGTTTGGAGATTGGCAGTGAAGCAAAAGCAATTCATCGCGAGCCATCAAAGAAGAAAATCAGTCCAAGATGTTTCCATTCGGCTGAGGAAAATAACTGTTGAAGTTCATGGACTCATTTTGCCCAAAATACGACTCAGCCTCCAGCCGTCTATAACGATGAGTATCAACTCGCAATAAACCACGCACACATGACATCTTCCCATCTAAGATATCGGCCAAAGTGATTCCGGGTCGATTATGTGTCTGAGGTTTTTTTTTTGGACCCCCCTCTCCTTACACCCCCTTTACTTCCACATCCTTCAGTTATCGATTCTTGGCTCAAAGAAGGAAATTCGTGTCCCTCATCTCTCGATATAGGATGCTGTAAAACTTCACATCTTCCTCCACCCTCAACCTCCCTCTCCCTTCTTCTTTTCGTGATTTCAGATTTGCCTTTTGTCTTCGAAAAACCTATAAAAAATTTTATCACGGACAAACTTTTCAGGAAGAGGTTTTAATTTTACTTTATCTTCACCAGCGGAAACAGCCTCTTCCACATTTTTACTAGCCACTACTGATAGTCTACTAAAACTTGAAGAAAAATCCCATTGAACCAGATACCGATTTCTTCTCCCTCGATTTGATCAACAAGTTACGATTTATGTCACCTTTACTCGGATTTCTTCAAGTCATGATACATCTTCCTCTTAAGTTTTTTTCTTAACTCTTATTTTTTTTAATCATAAAAAAATAAATCGTCAACAACGCGAGTTAATAAATCTAACTCGCCATTGAAATAGCTTTTTATGATGTTTTTATCCATCAAACAACTATTAACCTAGATATAGTTAAGAGAGTAGTGAGTTATGCATTATCAATCAATCATGTCTGGATCAGAAAGAAAATCGATGGCGACGCTACCAGAACCTGGAGACACAGGTGAGTCGCAAGAACAATAACCTGAGACAACTTGATGCTCGCTAGCAACTGCACTTAGATTAAAAAACTACAAAAATAAGACTTTTTTAGTGCCTAGAAGGACTCAATGTAGCTTAAGCTCATATCTTGAAAAATTCTCTTTTCGAGTAAACAACTTTAATGGGGATGGTTCCAAAGACTAGACTCGTATACTGTACAAAAAATGCAATTTTGATATCAAATATCAATGAATTGTTTTTTGTTTAATCAAATGTTTTCATATAAATCTTACGAAACTTTTTATATTTGTGAAAAAATGTAAATAATCCATTTTTTTACACCACAGGAAAGTGTAATGTGCACGAAAACACGTAGTAGAAAATACATTGTCGCTATTGAGTATATATTTATTAAAAAATAATTTTAGGTAGTTATAAAAAAAGCAGTAAATTGATGTCACGTCATAATTCTGGGAATAAATGACTTCCGAATAATATTAATGCATCACCCATTGAACGTAATAACTCATCTATTATAAATGTTTGTTTAACTATAAAGTTTGAAGTAATTAATTCTAATAACGTACAGCAATGAATAACACTTTCAATTAAACTCCAAAGTTAATTACCGAGTAGAAGCATTCAAATAGCTCTTCTATTCCACATTCTCTTTTAATTAAAAAAGTCCTAACTCTTTCACAATATTAACTTTTATTATCTAGCATTTCATCATTACATGCAATGTTTCAAACTATTACCAGGTTATTCGTGTATTCATTGGGTGTTCGAAACGTTGCTTAGTTTAATTTCAGGTTTGCAAATTAACGAATTGGTACTGCACTTGTGGTGTTGAGGCTTTGTGCACCATTTTCATCAAAATGAACTATTGGCGCGTTGAATTGAGTTCGTACTGTGTGTGTTTATTTCTGAGTGAAAAAAAAGGAGCCAGTGGCAAAGAATGGGAATCTCTGAAGCCCCAGATTGCTCAGCAGGTGGTTTCGTTGGCAACCAGCGCTTCTTAATATCGTCCATGCTCTAAGACCAACTGTTGCTCCTTCTGAATCCAGGGCGTGTGGCCCCATTGCGTTTCCAGAACCAATTACGGTTATTGTGTAGCGCTGTCGGACTCGACGCTGTCGACCAATCAGAACTATTGTAGAATCTTCACTGATCAATGACGTTGTCGCCAGCAGAGCGGTGCGCATGCGCGCCCAGAGGCTTTGGCATCGGAAGTGAGGTCGTAAAGAGATTCTTTTGTCACTAATTACAGGTCCCTCGAAGAATAGAAAACCTTCACGTCACATTTCCTGGGTGTCAGAAAAAGCAACGCAAAAGAAAAGAATATATTTTTGCAAGGTGCTGTTCATGAAGGTCTTTTTTTTTATAATGAACGTTGAAAGTTTTTTGTCAATTCCTTTTTTGTGTCGAATTTCCTTAATAATGTTTTTAAGCACTATCCCACATAACCTAACCCGTATGATCAAACTTTAATGGAATCAAAACAAGTTTTCGTATGTTTTCGTGACTGACGTAAAATGTTGTTTTAGTCTATCGGGTAATTTAATTACGGTAGAATCATGCAGAGAAAAATCCGGGAATGTGTTTCAATGTACTCAATACTATTAATAATTTAATACCGTGCATTATAAAATAATTTGGAGATTTTGTTTGCTGAGAATACAATAAATATAATATAAATAAAATTAAATGATGCAAAACATGTCAGTGGAGGGGCTCAATGTTTAGACCAATGACGTTTTTTACAATGAGCTATACTTCAATGAACGTATATATTAACATCTGCATGAAGGACATGCGTGTAACTTCAAATCAGAATGAAAAATGACATTCTTTAAAAGAAAACTCAGATAATGATTCTGTGTTTTGTACTTTTTTGAAAAGAATAAAAATAGCTTTTAACGTGTAGGCTTAATGGAAAATTTTCCAGTTGATGAGTTGGTTGTTTTTCATAGGGGAGTAATTTAAGGAAACCTACAATGTTCTTTCTTTGTCGTCGCAACTTTTGATGGACAATTTTTTTATTTTTCTACGTCCGTGCATTTTCCATGGTGCAACAGTGGCATCCATCCTGTTTTTGGCAGACTTGTTCCTCCTCCTCCTCCTTTTGCCTCTCTCTCCCTCCCCCACCTTCTTCTACTGCCACAGGATAATGAGCGAAGTGAAGCGCGAGTTGAAATTCATTCAAGCAGCTATTAACCACGGAAACGCAATTAAGTGGAACATGGCAAGGCCGCCGCCACGTCTTTTTTCAACCTGTCACTCGTGTCACCCCGACAAAATGGGAGTGCGAATTTTCAGCTAGAGCTTGTGAGTGTACTATGTGTGTGTGCTTGCTGTGTTCGAGCTCCAAGGAAGTCCCTCTCTCTTCCTTTGAAATTGAAATGCCGCCACCACTGCTGTCGTCGACAGTCACTACCCCCTTTACCCCACCCTTTGCCCCCAGCTCCTCCTTGCAACCTTCCTTCTCTATTCGTCGTGGTGGCATTCAGAATGGTCCGATTAATTTACTCGTGCCAAGACGTGAGCTCAGTCAATCTGAGAGAGGACGAGGGAGGAGTATGGTGACCCCTGATAAAGTCACTTCAGCACTCAACCATACACACACACACACACACACACACACACACACACACACACACACACACACACACTTTCCCATCTCACACAAAACCTTTCTCTTCCCATCTCTTGGCTGCTGCTCACTGTCGCTCAGCAACAAAACCGCTGGCTTGAGAGTTGGGATTTTCTCGACTGCAACTAATCTCTCATCTTAGTATTTTTTTTTTCTCAGGGTTCTTCCAGAATACGGATAAAGTTTATTGAAATTATTAGGCTTTAGATACTCAGAAATAAGAATCAAGCTTGCAAAACCTTTACTGAAAAAAAATCTAGATAATCTTTAAAATCTGATCAAACTATTCACGCTATCTTAGTTAAACAAAAATGAAAATCAAAGTTTGACTAAAAATTGCATCATGAAAAATATTATTTAAATTAAATAAAGTATATTTTATAATTACCGACACTTGTCAAGTGTTCTCGAAACACGTGTAGTGTAATTATTTTTTCTACAATATATTATAATGAACTTTTATATAATATTTAGCAATTGTCAAAACTATACGGTGTTTTAAAATTAAATCAATTTAACATTTTGAAAATTTTGATTACATAAAAAACATAAAAAAAACTGGGAACTAGTAAATTCTAGTTAAACGGGAAGTAAATGCGTAATTGGTATGATAATCACGGGGATAAACCCTGTAAAATCTAATGTTGTTTTGCAACAGTCGTTGATCGTGTGTATTCTTTTTTGCGTACCTTTTTTGGTTCATCTCATTTGTTACTGCTTATGTTTGTGTTGTTATGGTAACACATCTATCAGGAGATAAATATATAGTGAGCAGAACTCCGTCATTGCAGTTTATTGTGAAAATTTAAATTTGATTCACTTTCATATGATCCCGTGAAATCCATTCTTTGCATTCACGTTTGTGTGGTAAACCCTCGTAAATTCAAAGCGTTTGTGACTTTCACGCAACGATCTTACAATTATAATTAATTAGCTACTTTAATGTTTACTTTTATGTTTGAATTATTATTAGATGCCACCAATCAAAAACAAGCTATGTACTCAGCATTGCATTGATTTTGCAAGATTTACAGAGAAGCCTACTTTGTGCGGAGTTTTATGCAGAAGAGAAAGTGGTATGACAGGGAAGCCAACAATGGACGGAGCTGCGTTTAATGCAGAGAAGCCACGTAAAAGCGGCGCTTCATGAACAACCATGTTAATGCAGAAAAGCCTAACTCCAATATACTGTATTTCTTCCAGACGTGGTTGCCCGTTTTGCCTAATCTTGCTTCGCTTAATCCTGTTTCGCCTACAAGTAATTGCTTCGACTCACCAAGATAAGTAACCATAATTGTGGTATTTTTTAATCTTTTCTAGCCAGTATTTGTTACATTATTAACTATGATATTTCTGATGTCAAATACAGCCGGTGAAATGTTTTATTAACATTTTAACAGTTCAAAATTTTTTTTTTAAATTTGTAAAATATCAAATAACAAAGCATCAAGTTAAATAAATGTTTATCAACAAATCACTAAAATATTCTTATGGTTGTATTATTACAACGATTGCTTCTTACATTAAACAAAATAACAGTGTCATATTTCGTTAAATCAACACAATCAACAGGATGAAAAAAAAAAGTGAATAAAACACTAGCAAAACCAAACATTATAATGTTTCGTTTGATGTTTGGATGCTTGAACAAAATGTCTGAAAAATAATAACAAACATTTCATTTTCATCTCATTATATTCCTAGTGTGATTAACGAATAATTGTTCATGTTCGAGCAATTTTCCTAATTTTACCATTTTTACCAAACGGGTCTCGTGAGACCAATCTTGGGTGTTGACGTTTGAAAAATATGTTGGCTGTTCTAGGGTTAAACACGTCTCGGTTGTGGTTGTAGCATGTGATAATAAAACATATATTAGTAATTTTATTTTGTGTAATCAGGTTGATCTAAATTTTCAACCATTATGCTGTTCGATCATAATGTATGGTTTATAGTGTATTCATATTTATATTTATTCTTATATTTATATTTATATTTATAATGTATTCTTTATAATGTATGTTTTGTTATATCTTGCTAGTATATTATCATAAAATAACCTAAATAATTTGTCAATTTAAGCATAATAATGACATGGCCGTATAAATTACATTACGGCACTGCTAAAGTGAAAAACAGCTCTTCATTCCGTTAATACAGAACAAAAACAACCTAGTTCAGTAGAAGTCGTTGCTTTTTTTTCAGTTTTTACAGTTTTATAACCTCCTCTCGAGTTTAGGTAAACATGTTTCTAATGTAAGGAAGGACAACACGACTGCGAAGACTCGGTGTCCGAAAAACTTTAATGGTGAAAGAAGAAAAGCAAATAAGGTGGGAGAATAATAGAACAAAAAAATACAAAAAGGAAGACGTGAAAACAGACTCATTTTCATCTCAATTGAACTCTCTGTCGCTATTGCAGATAGAGAACAACGAAAAGTCAACAACTTGTCACGCGATCGAACGTCTGCACTTTCTTTTTCTATATGTGTATATAAAAAAGGTTGTTGTTTCACTACACAGGAAACTGCAAAGGGGGTGTGTAATAAAAATAACAAGTGACAAGATGAATGCGCCCGTCAATGTTTGACTTGCTAATTTAATGCATGTTAAATATGCCGCAGCACGAACCACGTTGAACTGTCAAACATCCCCCAAACCGATGAAAACGCTGGTCGTCTTTTCTTCAACAAAAACTCAACGGATGCTAAAAGAATAACGTTCAACACCAACTGTTTAATAAAATAACAAGAATTTTCGTGAAAATGGGATAACTTAAATTTGATTATTTTGAATTCACTTCCTAGTATGTTATAACATTTTTCTTCGTTTTGGCCGATTAATGTATAAATTACTGTTAAAAACATACCATTTATTATTCCAACATATCATCCGTATTGATTGATTATTGTCCTTGTTGTTTCATTCATTATTTTCTAAATTTATTTTGTATTTTAAACTTTCTTATTTACTGTTTATCATTGTATTGTTGTTTTTTTTCTTGCCCATCAAATTTAATAATAAAATAAACTAATTCAATTAAAACCAAGTTTTGACTAGAGAAACGTTTGGCTGCCTTCGGCCGGAGTAACTAATTCGTGGTTAAACTTAATCTAGTTTTGACATGTATAACAAATTATATAATACACAAAAACATTTTTTTAAAAAATCATGAAAAATACTTATTTTTTAAAAATTATAAATGTTGTTAGAAATAGGAATTATACAACTGAATAACAAATATGAATATTACATGTTTTATAAAATTTATAAAAATCCATGATATTATGAAAATATATAAATTTAGTGAAATATTTTATATATAAAGATATGAAAGCCAATCAGTAATTTCAATTCAATTTTTATGTGCAAAGAATCCTATTCGATTTATGGTTTCATAGAAATATTTTGACGTGTAAAGAAATTAATGGCTTTTTTTTCTCTTTCTTTTGAATGTTGGGGTTTTTAGATTTATTCATTTGGAATGGAGAAAAAAAAATTGGAGGAAAAGTGTAACATAAAAGATGGTTTCTAAATGAGAAGTCATTCTCATTACCCTTCGGAAATGACTTGTGAATGAAGATCAGACATCTCATTAAGAACTACTTTTTCATCGGCGGAGCGATGTGTGAATTAGGGAATGAATTTTCTCTTCATTTTCTCTTCCATTTCTGCTGACAGTGCAAAATTCAGGGACACGGGAGTAGTTATTTTTATCATTAAATTCTCGTCAAATCCTTGCATTACCATTTCTTTTTTGAATTTAATGAAGCGCTTGATACTTTCATTTTTGCATGCCATCTTCTTTTTTTTCAGTGTTATTATTATTTTTCTTCTGTTAAATTTTTCAATTTTTTTTAACATTTATGTTTTTATTTTCAAATAAAATTTTAAAAGATGAAACAAAAATTTATAAATATTCACATAAACCAGAAATAAATGTATTATCTACGAATAAAGTGATTTATTACAAAAGTAATCCAAATTTTATGTATATAGGGTGAATTAGAATGATTATTCTTAACTTTCAGTGGTGATCGAGGGCATTCGAGAAAAAAACATTTTTAATAATAAACTATAGTCTGGAAATACTTCCGTACAATAAAAGTACATAATTTGTGACGTATTTATAATGGATTGTTCCGATAATGATAATTATTATACCATCTGACAATAAACCAGCATTTTACAATTGATAGTATATGGCGTTTTTATTTCCGTATTTTTTCGTTGTATCTCATTACGAAAGTATTTCAAACTACAGTTTGTTAGGATGTTTCATTACATCCCCTAGTACATTCCCATCCCCCATCTTCTATTACCATAAAAGATAAGAATAGTTATTCTAAATCGCTATGTATATTGTGAGAGGTGACCAGTAAGTTTCAATGACAAAATATATCAATATGTTTAATTTTTAGATATAGTGCAACGCATTTTAAACCCATTTTTGCATCAGTCTGTTTGTCTGTTTGTTTGTCAGTTTGTGGGCGGATAACTAAAAAAAGGCTAGATCGAGTTTTACGAAATCTATTATCTATGATCGAATCACAGGAAAACATCATTTTTTTTATAAATTAAAGGGTTTCAGGCAGCATAATTGTAAGCCGCATTTTTTAAAAATGTTCAGAAGAAAATATTTTTCTGATGAGAAACTTCACAGAGTACCATATTGAGAAAGCAAAGTAATTCTTTATATTGTACTGCCATTTTTTAAAAAATTCAGAACGTGGTAAAGTAACAAACTAGAAACGGTACTGAAGAACAGTTTGATGTAAAAATGTCATTTTTTGAAAAGTGTGGCTTACCATTATGTTGGCAGAAGCACTTCAATTGTTGCAATTAACAATTAACGAATTGCTTACTGTTGAAGTTATCAATTTTATTTGAAACAAAACCAAGCCCGCTTTGATTTACTCCTTCCCTCAGCAAAGATCGTAAATTTATTCCTGGATTTTTGTCATATTTATACTGGCATTGTTAAAATATAAAACTAATTTATTAATGAATTTATTGATATTGTCAATTATTTTTTTCTTTCAAATTCAATTAAAACACAATTACCATAAAAAACAACATAACAAACTCTACATTTTTCCCTATAATGAATGTTACATTCGTCACGCTCGGCATCCGATCAATTCCCCAAATACCTTTTCCGTTTTATTTTCTTGCCAACGTTTAATGAAAATGCATCGCTTTTATTATCGTCAAGGATTTTTTTTTCATTCATTTCCAACCCCCTCGTCATTTTCTAATTGCACCCACATTTCACTGGGGAGAAAGCAAAGTGGTGGACAATATGCAAACTCACGATTCCATACGAAATAATTTTCAAAGAGGAAACTCATCAGTATGCGGTCGATTCGGATTATTATGTGCAAAACTTTTCTTCTACGTCTTCATCATTGAAAAAAAAAATGGCGACTTGTTGTTGTTGTTGTTGTTGAAACATCTACAAGACCAGTGAGGTGCATCGAAGCAAACCTGAGGCTCTTTCTTTTGTCCTCACAATTTTAGTCCAGGGATCTGTGCCACGAAGATTAGGTTCTAGCTAGTCCTCTCGGGAAAACAGAGCATTACTTTAATCCGAGACGAAAATATTTTATTTGATAGAGTCAGAAGGGAAATCACTCGCCGACTGAAAACCTTTTCTCTTTTCTTCTTCATCTTTTAGCTTTTATCTTTTCCTTTTGTTTAGTAACCTATCCTTACTTCCACTCTTTTATTTTTTCATGATTCGTTTTTTTTTTGTTCCAAGCAATGTATTAAAGATTGGTAAGAAAGTATATGCAGAAAACGTTGAACCAAAAACATGGACAGAGGATTAAGAAAAATAAAAAAATAAAAACTTGTATCTGTAAGCCACTTAAAAAGGCCACTGAGGATTTCTTCTCTTTTTGTAATACTTATTTCAAAGATTGTAAAGATTTTAGAAATTAATGAGGTTCAAAGAACTGGCTTTTAAATTTTCATGTTTTGTGAACCTTTAAGTAAGCTATTAGTTTAAAGCTGGCATAGCTTTCGTGTAATGTAAGACTACAAACACCATTAGACAGTTGGTCTAACAATATTAAATTTTTCGTCTAAAATTTTGTATATTAATGTTTCGTTTAAAATGAACAAATACAACCAACCCTCAAAATTTCATCAATCAAAACTTTTATATCTACTTTTTCTGGGTTTGTTTACTTTTTACAAATAGATGACTAACTGAAAATAACAACAACAAAATCTAATCATTCTGGACAAACAAGAATCCAATTGAAATGAATTTGCTGTCGTTCGATGACAAAAATCAGATGAAAGCTAAATAATATCATCTTAAAGTGAAACATAGCTAGTTCGTAATACAAAAGTAAATTACCCTTTCTACAAGCCTAATCGAAATCTGTCCACAATGGGCCTAAGTCTCTAGTGGCAATACAAAGACAATATAGTAGAAGGCAACGCAATTATTTGTAATCAAGTGTAAAGAGTTTCATTTGGAAGGTGCGTTATTGCCTAGTGTGCTATTTCCTTCGCGCAGAACATGGAGAAGAAGAAGAAGAAGAAAAAGGGGGAAATAGAAGTAAGGAAAAGTCCAATTTCAAAGGCAAAGAAACAGGGCACTTGGCAATGGAAATGCTAATTTCGGGGAAAAGAACTATTGGGTGTGCTACTCGCATATTCCAAAACCATTTCGACATTTCAATGGAATCTCGCAGCTGATTTTAATGCGCATATTCTTTGCCCCAATTCTTGCCGTTTTCTTTGTGGGGGATAAAACTCCAAACTCGAAAAACCCTCGCATCTTGTATTCAAATGACGCTCGGAAAATAGTTGGGTTGTTTTTTTAATATGTATATACATAAATATATGTGTGAAAATGGCAGAAATATCCAGAACACCATGCTCATCACTAAAACCATCATTATGATTAATGGCCGAAAAACTCCCTCCTTCAATAAAAATAGACGGGATAAGCAAATATAGTATATCCTACCAAAGATGAAAGCGCTGCGTTAAGAAAACTCATCTTTTGTGTAATAGGATGTTTCATACGCTTACAAAAGACCTTCTGTTTACTTCATGCACATCACTGTAAATTTCTAAAGCAGCCGGCGAAGCAGTTGTAACGAAGGTAGTTACGAATGTAAACAGTGGGGCCGAAAGATTAGAGAGACTTAAAGATTAAGCTGAAAGATGACTCATCTAGTAGCAAACAGAAAATCCCTAGAGAGACTTTTAAATTAACCTGCATTGCTACTTACTATTCTAAAGGTTTACCTCTTGATAAATAAAGAAAAAAAAAGAGAAAGTCTGGAGTTTCATCACACTTCATATTCCTTGCACGTGTTGTTAACAGCGTTCAGTTTTATGAACTTTACAAAACTCTTAAGTGGATTTTTTTTTAAAGTAACTGAAGATTACGTTAGATTACATTCTAACGTTATGTTATAATTAAATTAGAACAACGAATAAAAGTAAAAATATATACAATGAAATGATTGTCGGAAACGGTTGTTTGTTAAGAAATCAAAATTAAATAAACGTTTTAAGAACCAAATTATGAAAGCGGAGCACTTCAATGACAAATAGACCGAATTTGAAACGAATAAAAAAACTTTTTACAAAGAGTGTCCTAAACTATTTATTTGAACGAACATTAAAATTTAAAAAAAAAATTTCAAGAAGATACACACAATCTATATTTATATACAGGTATTTATGCAAAATATAGGTAGGTCTATTTACATTGCTACAACAAGCAAATCAAAAATTTCAATTTACTTCGCCATTACGATTTTTTTGTTGATAGAAAGATAAGGAAATGGAGGGTTTCTATGTTTGTCTTGAAAAGTTTTTCAAACACAAATTTATCGTCAGCTTTATGGGTTCGTTTTTCTCGGACAATAATCCGAAATCCTAGCGATCACAAAAGACACAAGTCCTTCTTTTACACTAAGCTTCCATTTGCGGCTGTCTTTATCATCGTCCAAACCCACACTTTATATTGTGCAACTCCTGTGGGGAAACACGATGCCAAAGTGACGACATATAAAAATGAAAATAATATAAAAAAAATATATACTTCAACCTCCATTTCATTTTTTATCTCCAACAGTTTTTCTTAGATATAGAAGATGTGTTATAAACAAAACTTTCATTCATTTTTATATTCAGAGATCATAAAAAAAAGATTCATTCGAGAAATGATAGAAAACGATATAGAACGAAAATCTCAAATAATAACAATAATAAATGAAAAGAAAATCGGTTGCTTTTTCTGATTATTTTTTCAATTGTTTTCGTGAATAAAATAGTGTTCGACGATTTGGTGAAACGAAAAAGGACGTTGCAGAGGTTTTACGACATCTTTCGATTAAAAAGTAAAAATATTTTTGTTAATGACTTTAAAGTGAACTGCTTCGACGTAAATTATAATAAGACACGATTGGTTACAATTTTAATTACTAATTAATTTCTAATTTAATTTAATTTAATTACTAATTGATTTCACATTGTTTAGCAAAAAAAATATAACGGCGATTATAAGAACATAATCTTATTTACGTCACAGCATGTTTGAAGAGAAGTTATTCAACTTGCTCAAATTGAAACTAAATTTAAATCATAGAAATATAAAACACAATAAATAAAATTTAGGAAAAATACCTTTTGCGTTATATGTGGAATATAAAAAGTACACGCAATCATCTGAGACGGCATTGTTTTCTGTTTTCACGAAAATATCCAAAACAGTCGTTTACTTACCTAAAATGAAACAAGCAAAAAATACATTAGTTATTACCTAAAACAAAAAGAATTTCATTGATTAAATGCAATTTAGTTATACAATTACTAATCTTAAGATATTCTGATATACAAATTTTAAAAATAAACATTAAGTAGATTGATAAGTCATAATATACATAGTATCATTAATATAATAAACAATTTAAGTGTGTTTTGCTTTATTCATCATTTTTAGTAGTTTTTAGTTTAATCGTTAATTTTTTGAGGAATAAGCTGAACAAACATTGGATAATATAAAAAATGATGATGAGTTAGCAGCTTTGATGACAAGGAAGAGCCACTAGGGGTGAAAAGTGGGAGAAATGCATTCTGGCGACTAGTAGACCAATTAATAACAATAGAATGATTAATCTCATTTTATGAATTAATGGGAACCGACAACCAAATACGAGCTGCGTTTGGCCATTCCACTACCAGCCACGTGTGCCAAGATTAATGGCCAATGTGTGTTAACGATTCTGTCGACGGTCACAGGTGAAACTGCTGCTGAATCATCGACAAGTGGAGTGGAAGAGCAAAAGAGCTCTTGTTGTTGCTAATATTGTTGTTGTTGCTAATGTTGTTGTTGTTGTTTGGATTGTTTGTGTGTGTATAGTTTAGGCCGCAGCTGCAATGTTTCAGTAGTTACCAAAGAATTTGTTGTGGCAAGAGAAAACCAAACGTCCATTTGCATTTTGGAAAGGCAACAACCATGTAAGAGAGAGAGAGAGAGAGAGAAAGTTTTCCTTTTGCCTCTTTTCCAAAATCCACTTAGCTAGGTAGAGGAAAGCTAAAGGAAAAGCCACAAAGAAACCAATATCCATCACGGGTTCCAGTTTGTGTTGTATTGTTCTACCTAAGCCTCAAGCATCAATGGGATCCTGTTTTCGAGTTTGTGCATTTTATGCATGGCAAGACTCGGACACAAAAGAGACCAACCACCTCTTATGTGTCTCTCTCTCTCTCTTTTAGGTCGAGAAAATATCCGGTTGTCGGGGCATAAATATTGATCAGGTGGTCAGAAACCTTCATTTCGACATTCCTGTCGCTGTCGTCTGTCGATGATGAATTTAATTTTCTGCATCGTGACAACAGCGCCAGGTAATCCTGTCACAGATGCGAAAGAGAAAAATGATGTTGCAGCCCTGCGGTCAAAAGCAAACACAAACAACAAGATCTGCTAGTGGAAAAAGGCAATATCTCTAGCTCTAGACACGAACTTCCATATACCAAAATGGTAAAAGACAGCAAAAAAAATTAACCTCAATGCAGAAAAAAAAATGACTAGCAAACGAATGCACTGATGTCGAGAACTAGTCAATAAAGCCAATGATGTCAAAAAGTTTTCAGTCTGTCAGAACCAAAACATAAAAAAATTACCCAGCAAGTTTTTTGACGACAATTGGCAATGTCATGTGTAAAATCACTTTAAATAAATTCAAAGACATTCAAAATTTAAAGCTAATAATTTCAGGTTTGTGTATAGTGCCCAAGATGTAACCAAAAAACTACGTTTATTAAAACAATGTAAAAGACTATGGTAGACAATCTGTCTTTATAAGTGAATACATTCATCGGAAATTCTTAAAGGGCAAGTTTTACGGTGTATTTTCATGAAAAAACAAACAACGGCTGTGTAAATGGCTTAAAGCATTGCCAACAGTGTAGTCCATCTTTTTCTGCGGTCGGTGACCATTGCTAGAGAGTTATTCAACGCTCCGCACTTTGTGGTCTGCTTTCATAGACCTACCCAATTCGAGCTCCAAAATTCTTCCAAAACTTTCCTCTCCGTCCAAACAACCTGAGGCTAAGATCCGAGAGGATGCACACCGATGCAGACAAGGGGTAGGGCTGCTACCCAACAAAACATTTCCAATATGCAATTTGCGGCTTGGAGGAAAGATTGCGAGGGCACTGTCAGAGTGAGAGAGAGACCTGGTCTTTGCCTACATACACTGCTGTCGAGTTGACCACACCAAACGTTGCATATATAGTAGAAAAGAAGCAAAAGAAAGAGAGAGAGGGATATAACGTAGGAAGGGGGTGAAAAAAGAAAAATCCAACATCCATAAGAGTGGGTAAGCAGGTATGGAAAAGAGGGGACACACAGCACTCTTTATCCAAGGGAGACTTTGCTTTGCAGCGCAGCTGTGGTGGACACATTGAAATTCTACTGCCCGCCAGTCAAATTGAGTTTACGTCGTCCAGTCAAATTAGAAAACTTCCCACCCGTTAATTCCATTTAAAACCACCACTACTTTCCTCCCTCCCCCCTCCCCCAAAGGCAAACAGACGCGCGAGACAACCAATTTCACTTTTCAACAGCTCTATCCCTATACTTCTATTTTATTCATTCTATTCACTCACTCACAAGCCAAAGAATGAAAAAAATTATTAGAAGGGGAAAATCGCTGGTCACTATCGATTTATTCACATTTCGAAAATGTTTTATACGGTATGTAAAATACGTTTTTTGGTCTACCAGTAGGTCCCCCCCCCCATAAAAATAACCATTTCATGCTACCCCATAGTTTATGACTTTATGAGTTCCTTAAAAAAACAAATTTTGATTTCAAACTAGCTTTGCTGTAATAAATTAAATGCTCACAATATGACAAAAAAATATGTGTAAAATACGTAGTATAGTAAACTATACTACATGCGACATGATTTTAACCAACAACAAATAAAAATGTAATAAACACGTTATTTAGTCTTTTGTTTAATTTTCAAGTGTAATGTTTGGATATCTAAACTTTAGGCTAGTTGATAGCTATTAATGTAATCGATATGTTATCGACAATGTATAAAATCCAGATATTCTATAGAATGCCAAGTCTGTTTAGGCAAAGTATTAAATTTGCATTACCTTAATTACGTTAATTAAGCATTTAAGTTACGTTTAAACCTAAATCTGAATTTGGACTAAAATATTTTTAGTGAGAAAAGTTGTAAACAAATTTCAACTAAACTGAACAGTTGTATGAAAATGTAATTTCATTATTTGCTAAAATAAGGCAAGACATTTTGTAGAATGCTCACGCAATCTATGGAATGCCTGGATTCTATATATTTCAGGTGACATATACACTAATTTCAAATATACAGTAAACTGATGCTTCGATTGTTATTCTTAAAGTGTTTTTGTATTTTATTTTTAATATTTATCAATTATAATAATAATTCAAATAAAAAACGTTAATTTATTCAGTAGTTCCGTATTTAATAATTAAAGGAATGCTACATAAACTAATTCAATTAAAACTGAACATCTAAAAGAGAAAACTTAGATAGTTTGATAAGAGTGAAACTTCTATCTTTAAAACATAGAATAAAATTGATTTCAATAACTTTTCTTGATGATAAACAATGTTTTTGAAGCACCCTTACCGGAAATTACATAAAAACTTGTTTGCCATCATACATGTAGTAAGCATAAATTTTTGATAACACGTTCAATTTCTTAACATCGTTTCCGAAAGAGTAAGTTTCTAATTATAAATTTCTTTACAAATAGATTTTTTTCCTCCTTTCCCTGGAAGTGATACAGGTGGTTGGCACATCTTCATTTCTCATCGCATTAGAGCCAAGAGTCTTTCCAAAGCTCCTTGTTGTAGTTTGGAATGTGTACATTCCCCGAAAGGCAATCCCACCTGTCGATTTTCTCGCCCAAATCTCATCGACTTGGCCAAACAACCTGTCGTCGGAAGCCATTCTTCTGATCAACCAAAGCTGACAATTTCATTGCATACAACCAAATTTCTAAGCGCCCCCGTTAATGGCAAAACTGATGACAGCTAAGAGTTTGATGTAAATTTGGGTTGATGGCCTAGGGAACATGGGGAGTAAGTGCATGATGAAAGCTGTCAACTCATCAAGGGAGTTGAAAAATTAACTCTGCCACCCTTTTCACCTCCTTTTTTTTATCATCTGCAACTTCAGTTCTTTCTTGTACAAGTGTCATTTTTTTTATATACGTATACCATCTCGAATGCGACTACAAGTTGAAATTGCATGAATAAAAATGTAAGACGTCCTCTTCTTGTCAGCTTACTTTTACGAAGTCGAAAGTCGATTAAATTTTGAAGCGAAGATGTAGCTGATGGAATCAACAACGTTGAGTGGTTTTATAATTTTTTTTTTTTATTATAAAAAATAGGGCCCAACTGACAATAAAACTGACTTGGACACCCACGTGAAACTTCAATCTTGTAATGAAATTGTGTTTTCATGTCGTTCCTCGAATAGAAAACTCGATTAGTAAATTGAACTTGAAGTATATTGTATCCTATACGTCAAAAAAATATAGATTTATGATAATATATCTATATACAGTATATCAATACTACATTATATATA